>JARKHS020021064.1:0-97358 GCA_030143305.2 Amblyomma americanum
TGGCTGTACCCAGCACCTCACACCAATAATGTAACGTGAAGATGTGCACACCAAAAGGGAAAAATATATTTACAGGGAAACAGCTTACAGCCACGCAGCCGAACAACCGGGCACGCGAAGCCCAGCAGCAGAAACGCACTTCGTCCTCTTCGCGTTCCAAGCGCGAGCGCACCAAGCACGAGCGTTCCAAGCACAAGCACAACCGTAGCAATACGTTGATCATACCATCGCTGTCATTTCGTGCAGGTGCACTCAGAGTGCACTCCAGTACCTCGCGACAATTATGCCCCGAGGATATTATGATAGACAAACAATTTTATGCTGTCTTACATTGTGGAAATAAATTACCCTTTGGGAATTACACTCAGTGTACAGGCAGCTGCTCTCTTGACAAATGTAGTCACCGTAACTTACTTTGGGCGCAGTAATTACTTGTCGCTTAAGTTATAACCTAGGCAGTAACTGCTTGTACATATTAAGTGCTAGCTGACCTCCAGAAGCTGGTAACAGCAGCTACCTTTAGCAACATTTACCACATGAGCCAAGTAGAAGCAAATTTAAAGAGTAACATTTACTACACACTGTAATTAGATATTTATGATCAACATCTTTTGATACAACCGTTCATTTCCGCTCGGGAAAAGAAACGGCTCGTCACCTATAAAACGCAAGCCAACTTTTTTGCAGCTGCTGAAACAGTCATTAATTAAAATCCGCTGAACTCTAATATTAAGGCTCATTTCGAGTTGTACGCCTTTTGACACCGCTAATCGTACATAGTTACTAAGTAGGGAAGAGAAGTACACAAATATGAAAAAACCAGAACTCGATCTCGAGGCCGCCGGCAGCGCCCTCAAGAAAGGGTAGCCTTATATTCAAGCATAGATGATGATTGGGTATACCAGTCACTTTTTTGGCACAAATATTGTGTTTAGAGTAAAACGTGGTGAGTTTCCCATCCGGGCTTTTACAAAAGGCGAGCCTTGAAGCGTATGCATGTCAATTCAAATACCGTTTTATTTAAATGAGTATGGCCCATCCCTCGGAACTTAACGCAATCCTTCCCTACCGCAAACCATTCATTCATTTTATTTGTCATCAACAATATCCATACGAACTTGGAGAGGTTTAAGAAAAAGACCAAACGCGTGTTTTTCTTCCATTTGTATGCATTGGTTAGCCCTGTCTTAACTAACTGGCTACAGCACATTAAGATCAGTGCAAAAAGTCAGGCATGTCGTCAGGCAGCAATTTTGTCTAAAGTGTAGCAGCTATCAATAGTCAGATATTCCGGTCAAGAATGCTATAGAACATTTTCTATTAAAGGTAGTAATGGTATAGTATAGCACTGAGAGCCTGCTACTTGTATCATGTACAACCTCCGCTGACAGTGCGGCTGTAACGCGGTGCAAGAAGTTAGCAGAAGTAGAGAAAACGCTATTACCTTTTACTGCCGTTTTATTTCTAAACGTGTAACATCGTTCCCAGCTCGAGTTGATTCATTCGGCGTCACCGTGCGAACTAATAGGTATTATTCCGTTTCTTTTCGTTAGCGCAGTGAAGGCCTAAAAGAATGCGGTTCTCCTGGTTTAATGCCGCGAAAAAGCACGAATTGTTCGTCAATTGCGCATGTTGTGTACAGTCATTTCTTTACAAGAGAATAAGCACAACCGTACACCTTTTCCTTTGCACGTTTCTCAATGGGTTTGAGCGAAGGTTAAATGTAATCATTCCCTTGTTACAGGCCACATTGCTGAGAAGGCACTGTGCAGGGTCTTCGACACCAATCTAATCGTACAATTAGTGTCTCTGATCAGGTACTCTGTCCTTGCGGGTGCTCTAAAAAAGTAAGCATTCTTATAGGATCCATTTTGTCAGCGCTCAACGCATATAAGTTGTGAGATATGATCAATTTAAACATTCTCTAAAGAATCATGCGAGGAAAATGTACGCCACTCAACGGCCCAGTGTAGCTAAAAACATGCACGGCAGTATGCATCTGGGTGGTCGTGACATTTCAGATACAATAGTTTACGAATATCCAAATGCCGATACCTGAAAAATATTGCCAGGTACAGGCGAATTATCTTTCGAAAATAGCTGCACCCCAAAATTTATCTTTCATTTATATCCCCGTCTGAGACTTCGCATCTGTACCAGAGAACGTACTTAACTCTTGGTCAGGGCGTAACCTTGAGACCCAGTGGCATCACCGCTCCTGAATACTAGCGGCGTACTTAAGGGGAAGACAGCGATAATCACTTCAAAAAAGTGCTCTTTTAACGCGACAGCGTTAAGGAGCTTAAGGACAGCGTTAAGAAGCAGCGAAGCGAAGACGCAGGACAAGGAGGCACCCGCGCGCACGCACGCACACACACACGCACACACGCACGCGCGCACGCATGCACACACGCACACCCGTTTATATTGACCTACGTCTTCGTTTTCGCTGGTTTTTCATAGAACATGAACCACCAACTCGCCCAGCGATTCGCGCGTCATGACATGCTTCACGTCTGCCAACTTACCTTCAAGTTAACCCTGGTGATTTCATCAAACACGTCGTCGGTACAATCAGCGACAGGTGAGAGACCAAGAATTCCGGCGGAATTCACAACAATGCTGAGCGGTTGCGGGATTTCAAGGCTAATGTAGCGGAAAAGTTTTTCCACCGATGACGTGTCACCAACGTCAACGTGCATGCCGCAGTGTTTTCCGTTTCCTGCGGAAGAGTGAAATAGAGCGGCATGTCTAAGACAAAGATATATGTACCAAATGTTCAAGAGGTGGTTATCTATAAGCTGTCCACTTCGCCTTGTCCATTTCGCGACCATTTGGTCATTGCCAGTAGGCAACCAGATATATCCACGCCTTTTAACCATCCGTATAAAGCGACTCGGCTTGGATGCCGGACCTCAAGATTGGCTGCGTATGGTAACAAAGGCAGCCAGTAGCCAAGTCCGATCGCCTGCTGTTAACAAAGCCCCGCGTTGCACGTGACCATTGTCTGCGTATTAACGCGAAAGCGTTAAAGGCGCCGTTGTCCAGAAAATCTCTTGTCGGCATTGTGAGCGAAAAATCATGGGCATGGTTGTGGCATGTGGTCCCCAAAGAGCAACCTAGGTGGCAGGTGGTCCACCCAGATCATGTGATCTTGGGGCGTCATCTCAGCCTGCCCACCATCGCAAGTTGCAGTTAATGGCTGGTCTCTCGGGAAGAGCAACCTGGGTCGCACGAGGCCCACAGTTGGGAACCCTTGCCGTCACAAGGCAGTGGTGCACCGCCTATCTCGCTGCACTACTTCGCCAGGAAGGGTATGAGGACTACCCGGGATCTAAGAATGTAAAATAGAAAATGACCTTATACATATACGCGAATTAATTACACTACCGCGTCATACCCTTAAGCAGGATTTTGAGTGACCCCTCTCAATCTTTTCATCAGATTTTAGCCAATGGTGAGGTCCGGTCGCCAACCAACCAATGGCCGGGTGGCTTGCCACAGACGCTTGTAAGCCGAGGGTATATCTGCGTGATTACTGACAGGAATTATTGGACGCGAAATAGACAACTAGAGAACAAAAAAATCGACAGCTTGTACAATACGGCCCAAGGTTACCTCTGACTCCGATCACGCTAGAAAAATAAAAAAAACAAAGCTGAGACCCTCTTAAAGTTTACGTATCTTGGAACAATTTATTCCACTGATTTCCACTGGTATTGCATTAAAGGAGCTTAATTTAAATACGACAGCTAGCGCTTACGCAAAAACGTGCTATGAAACGCATGACTTCGGATGTGTTTAGCGAATCGCGCGTTAGCCATCAAGACGACGTATACTGATGGTTGATCCACATTCGTATGCCGATTTCTCACGCATTTTTTTCAGACTGTGTTTCTTGAAATACGTCTCCTGAAAAGATAAGCATCTTCGAGCGTTCAAGCACTGTGCTTTAATGGGCGTCGCGCAAAAGCAGCCAAATAACATTTTTCGCTGACTTGCCGCTATCAGCGTAATACTGAAAAACCCGCTTACGTGTACAAAACAAAAAGAAAAAAATTCTATGGGAGCAAGGACCTCCAAGGAAACTTTCCTGCACAAACTGTGACCTTTCTGTATACGCCAGCTTCCAAAACCTTCGCATCATTTTCTGTCGCCTCCTGGAAAGTCTACCTTGTGTAGGAGTAAATTCCGACACCCTGCGCGAAGTATTCCGTTAATTTACGTGACCATGGGCTACCCCTTCTGATGTTCTGATTACATGTACCACCGTGATAAAATTTCTGTTCTTGATTTGGGCACAAAGTGGTAGTGAGAATAGAAAGGCTAAAATAAAAGCATGCTCTAGCAGCTACGTTATCAAAGCTTCGTTAAAAAAACTTTTGTAGCGAGAGCTACACTACGCCAGCTCTTCGAGCCTTCAGCGTGGCACCGCATGAGCTCCGTGGCAGCGCCAGCTGCTCCGCACCATGTGCTGCCGCCGGCGCGGCGCGCCGGCGAAACAGAGTTGCAACAGCAGTGCGCATGCGCCGTCTGGAGTGGGGAAGGAGAGGAGAGTAGTGGGAGAGGTGTCGTAGCTATATAAGTAGGCCGCCGGGGCAAAGATGGAGAGCGGAGGACGAGCTGAACTCAGCGCCTCTGAAGGAAGCCATGGCTCGGCGTTGAAACAAAACCAAGAGGAGGCGGCAAGCCGAAGAGACGTAGGAAGGGCGTGCGATACGCCTCGATAAGCGGCGCAAGAACGACGCGGTTCGGAAGCGCGCCTAACCGCCGATAGTGAAACGAAGATGAAGGAACGCCCAGCTCTCGCGTCACTCCATGTTTAACCAGAACGAAGCCACAAATTTTTTTACAAGTTCCGTCTACAAACAAACGTTACAAAAAAGCCTCTAGAGCAGTTTACTTTGTTAAATCCTGTATATTATTTCACCTATCCCAAAAAATGGCTGATCATAGGGATATGAAATTAGGCTTGCATAATGGACCATTAGGTTCACAGATAGTTTACATATTGAGGATTTCAATTATGTTGATAGCCATCCATGTTTCCATACTCTATAAGACGTTATGCTTTTCTACGATTTTCAGCGCAAACGAATTATAACCATGGGTAAACCCTGAGCAATATCTTGGGATGTTCGCGATTATTTTTGGTTTCTGCCATCACTGCTGATGGTCCGCCATCCCACAATGGCCAGGAAAGTTAATTCCGGCGCGAAACATTTTGTATGATATAGAAGAAGTTAGCGCAAAACTTAGACGAAGACAGAGAAGAAACACACAAGACGACAGACGAGCGCTACTACCAACTGTTTATTGGGACTTAACACCCGGAATATATATCCGAAAAAACAAGCATGCGCAGACAGTTGGAGGCACACACGTCATACACCAGCGCCGTGACGAGGCGAAAGGGAATCCAGAAAATCACATTCAGAAGTATAAATCTGTAAGGAAGGATCACTCGCGCAGCGATCAGATAGCCTTTTAATGTGGAAGGCCTCCAGCACAAGCCTCGCTGTGACATTGGCGCTCCTGCCCAGAATCTTTGTTTTCTCAAATCGTGCCCTACACGGCGCTGTCACAGGAAGAAATATGCCGCACAATATTAGCGGTTCTGTCGTTGTTTTCTAGATTTCTATCATGCTCCCGTAGCCGGTCATTAATGCAACGGCCAGTTTGACCTACATAAGAAGACCCACAAGAAAATGGTATGCTGTACACCACCCCTGTAGCGCATTTGACATAAGAAATGCCATGTTTCTTTTTGTAGCCACTCTCACAAGGGCCAGAAATGCGTCGGCAAAGCTTTGAAAGCTTGTTGGGGGCTGAGAAGACTAAGGGCACGTGGTGCCTGCCGGCCACCTTCTTGAGGTTGTGTGACACTCGGTGCACATATGGAACAACCACCGGCTTTGATGTCGAGAAATCCGGTCTTCTTTTTTGAGCGCCTTTTTGTTTTTGCAGGAGGGTTTCAGCAATAGCAGAAATAACCGGACCAGGGAAGCCTACCGCCAAGAGGCGGGAAACCTGATTATTGACACTCTCCTGAATGCTATGAGCGCACAATTTAAGAAGGGCAGACTCAAGGCAGAGTGACGCAATAGCTCTTTTCACAACTTTTGAGTGTGAAGAGTCGTATCTCAACAACTCTTTGTTGGCACGGGGGGAGTACATCCAGCATACGTGGCCATTACAGAACCTAAGCTTTAAGTCCAGGAACCGTAACTGTTGATTATCAGGCAATTCATGCGTAAAAACCAGCCCTCGTCCTAATTGATTAAAAACAGCTAAAATCTGAGAAACAACCGGGTCAAGGGATGTAAAGGTCCCAGCCCTTAAAAAGATTAAAAAATCATCTACATATCTAAAAACTTTTAAAACCGGACCATCACGTAAGGCAATTTCCAAAGAGCGGTCGATAAAAGCTAAAAATATATCACATAAAATTGGCGCTACGCAAGAACCAATGCAAATACCTTTGCGCTGCAGATAAAACTGATTGTCATGTAAGATAAAGGTAACATTCAAGTAATACTCTAAAAGCTTTAGAAAATTATCAGTTGAAATGCCGGCATTGTTCTGGAACGCCACCGCCCCCGAGCTTTCGATACACTCTCTAACAGAGGCCAACAACTCAGCATGTGGTATCGAATAAAACAAATCTTCAATGTCGATAGAAAAGGCAGAGCATACCTGATCGCTGTTTTTAAAAAATCGGCAACATCAGCTGACTTCTTTACCCAGAAGGGGTCATTAATAGACAGAGGTTTAAGCTTGGAAAGAAGAAATCGGCTGACGTGGTGTTGCCATGAACCCTTCTCACTTACAATAGTCCTAAACGGCATATCTGGTTTATGTGTTTTGGCCGAAAAAAAGACCGACAAGGAATTCTTTGAACTGTTATCAATAGCACTCGCTAAAGGCATCAGCTGCAAGCTCTTGCAAAAGTCAACAAATTTTGTTTTTACTCTGACTTTGCTTCGTTTGACAGGCAAAAAGTTTTTGCCCAGCGCCTCAAGGGCTTTTTCCTTAAAGAGGCCATTTGGTAAAACAACAAATTTGCCGTCTTTATCGGACTGCAGTAAGCACAAATCGTGGCTTTTGAAATGGTGCACAACAGAATTCACATCCACAGAACCAGACTTACTCGGGGAATATTTAGCACACCTTTTAAGGCTGTCCACACCTTCTAGTAGGCATCGTTCCTTGTCCTCATCGTTGGCCTTTGAGGCAATATTCCTCTTCTATTCCTTCTATATCATGCAAAGCCAACTTGCCCGACAACACGCTCTTCTGAATTGTAATTCTTGTACAGCGGGCCCATCCTTTTGTACGTCATCTCTTCATCCTTCTGTTCTGGATCATCTTGTGCGGCACACCGTCATCGCTACATGTCAAGCAAGACAGTTTGCCTTCTGTCTCAGGAGGGGTGTTATTCCTGGCTGTGTTAGTGCACTTGTTGGCCCTGTTCAACCGTCGTGGGGCCATGTCAAACGCCTTCTCAAGATTCTCCGTTCGGAACTTTGGCGGCAGATCAGGCTCTACCATGACTGGATGTGGGTCGTCTGCCAGAGTTTGTACCCTGACTGGTTCGCCAAAAAGAAGACAGCTGACCTAAAGAGTCTAGTTTCGCACGTCGTCGAACAACGTTGGAGAGCTGATCTTGCCTGTCTCCTCACCTCATTCGGTAAGAAAAGAAGCCATGACAACAAGGAGCGTGTGGTCTTCGCCGGTGGTTCTACTGTGCCAGAAAACATTTTATCTGTCCTGGAAAAAGGCCCCAAGTACTGCATTCAAACCAAGGTACCGGCTCACGAGCTCCTTGCTATTAATAGGAATATTGCCTCAAAGGCCAACGATGAGGACAAGGAACGATGCCTACTAGAAGGTGTGGACAGCCTTAAAAGGTGTGCTAAATATTCCCCGAGTAAGTCTGGTTCTGTGGATGTGAATTCTGTTGTGCACCATTTCAAAAGCCACGATTTGTGCTTACTGCAGTCCGATAAAGACGGCAAATTTGTTGTTTTACCAAATGGCCTCTTTAAGGAAAAAGCCCTTGAGGCGCTGGGCAAAAACTTTTTGCCTGTCAAACGAAGCAAAGTCAGAGTAAAAACAAAATTTGTTGACTTTTGCAAGAGCTTGCAGCTGACGCCTTTAGCGAGTGCTATTGATAACAGTTCAAAGAATTCCTTGTCGGTCTTTTTTTCGGCCAAAACACATAAACCAGATATGCCGTTTAGGACTATTGTAAGTGAGAAGGGTTCATGGCAACACCACGTCAGCCGATTTCTTCTTTCCAAGCTTAAACCTCTGTCTATTAATGACCCCTTCTGGGTAAAGAAGTCAGCTGATGTTGCCGATTTTTTTAAAAACAGCGATCAGGTATGCTCTGCCTTTTCTATCGACATTGAAGATTTGTTTTATTCGATACCACATGCTGAGTTGTTGGCCTCTGTTAGAGAGTGTATCGAAAGCTCGGGGGCGGTGGCGTTCCAGAACAATGCCGGCATTTCAACTGATAATTTTCTAAAGCTTTTAGAGTATTACTTGAATGTTACCTTTATCTTACATGACAATCAGTTTTATCTGCAGCGCAAAGGTATTTGCATTGGTTCTTGTGTAGCGCCAATTTTATGTGATATTTTTTTAGCTTTTATCGACCGCTCTTTGGAAATTGCCTTACGTGATGGTCCGGTTTTAAAAGTTTTTAGATATGTAGATGATTTTTTAATCTTTTTAAGGGCTGGGACCTTTACATCCCTTGACCCGGTTGTTTCTCAGATTTTAGCTGTTTTTAATCAATTAGGACGAGGGTTGGTTTTTACGCATGAATTGCCTGATAATCAACAGTTACGGTTCCTGGACTTAAAGCTTAGGTTCTGTAATGGCCACGTGTGCTGGATGTACTCCCCCCGTGCCAACAAAGAGTTGTTGAGATACGACTCTTCACACTCAAAAGTTGTGAAAAGAGCTATTGCGTCACTCTGCCTGGAGTCTGCCCTTCTTAAATCGTGCCCTCATAGCATTCAGGAGAGTGTCAATAATCAGGTTTCCCGCCTCTTGGCGGTAGGCTTCCCTGGTCCGGTTATTTCTGCTATTGCTGAAACCCTCCTGCAAAAACAAAAAGGCGCTCAAAAAAGAAGACCGGATTTCTCGACATCAAAGCCGGTGGTTGTTCCATATGTGCACCGAGTGTCACACAACCTCAAGAAGGTGGCCGGCAGGCACCACGTGCCCTTAGTCTTCTCAGCCCCCAACAAGCTTTCAAAGCTTTGCCGACGCATTTCTGGCCCTTGTGAGAGTGGCTGCAAAAAGAAACATGGCATTTCTTATGTCAAATGCGCTACAGGGGTGGTGTACAGCATACCATTTTCTTGTGGGTCTTCTTATGTAGGTCAAACTGGCCGTTGCATTAATGACCGGCTACGGGAGCATGATAGAAATTTAGAAAACAACGACAGAACCGCTAATATTGTGCGGCATATTTCTTCCTGTGACAGCACGTGTAGGGCACGATTTGAGAAAACAAAGATTCTGGGCAGGAGCGCCAATGTCACAGCGAGGCTTGTGCTGGAGGCCTTCCACATTAAAAGGCTATCTGATCGCTGCGCGAGTGATCCTTCCTTACAGATTTATACTTCTGAATGTGATTTTCTGGATTCCCTTTCGCCTCGTCACGGCGCTGGTGTATGACGTGTGTGCCTCCAACTGTCTGCGCATGCTTGTTTTTTCGGATATATATTCCGGGTGTTAAGACCCAATAAACAGTTGGTAGTAGCGCTCGTCTGTCGTCTTGTGTGTTTCTTCTCTGTCTTCGTCTAAGTTTTGCGCTAACTTCTTCTATATCATGCAAAGCCAACTTGCCCGACAACACGCTCTTCTGAAACATTTTGTAACAGTCACCTGGAAGCAGGGGCGTAGCCATGGGGGGGGGGGTTGGGGCTTCAACCTCCCTCTCCCCCCCCCCGAAATTTTTTCGAACTGTCACATTACCTCTCCCCCTATTCTCTCTTCCTGTCTCCTAACCTCTTTCATTTCATTTCTCCATTCTGCTGCTTGCTATCCTTTATTTACGCTGCCCCAGCTCATGTGCTTCAGTATCGATGGCAGATGCCGGGGCTAGCAAAAATCCTATCCTTCCTTTTTGTTACTGTTTTCATCAATCACTTCTACTACTACTACTTCGCACCACTGATCAAAACAGCCACCGGCGCCGGAAGTTATTCGGGATTTTGTCACCTACAGTGTCATTTTCAGACTAGAAAAGACATTCTGGCGCGAACTTTGCTAACTCGGATTGCATTTCGTGGAAACGCCCATGCACCTAGAGCCATGCAACGCAAGGGGCCCCATCCTAGCACAAACTTTCAAGAGCCTATCGATGGTTCGCTGTTTCGACTAAAATCTCGATGCAATTACACGCAATACATGGCCAGTGACCGCTGCTGCTGCGCAGTACACTGGAACGAAGGACAGCGTCATTGAGAATTTTCCCTGGTCGTTGCATATGTAGAAAAATTTAAAGGAAAATATTTGTCCTCTACTTGCTAACTTCACGGCCTTTAAGTTTTCCATATCAGCGGCATGCACTGCTTTGCTGGCTCCAGACCGATATAGTTCTAGACTTCGTGTGATATTTTCTTTACTTATTAAATACGCAAAAACATGGAAGCATTGGTATCAGTTATGTCTGCCACGAGTGAACGATAAGGGGATAGTTGGTATCACATGATTACAAGACAAACTCAGCAGAGGACAAGACACAAGAGAGAAGCAAACAGGGCGAGCTCGTCCTGGCCCGTCACAAGGGTCAATCGTCCGCTTAACGACATTGTCCGTACCAGTGCCTGCTTGCTCAGGGGATTTCTATCGAGAGCCTATCGTGCGCTGCTCTGTCCTTGCGGAGCAGTCAGTGAAGGCTGTCCCACTGCAATGTACTCAGGACAGGAAACCGCAGTATTGCTGTTATTTCTGCATCCGTCGTAGCGTCGGCGCTGCCATAAAGTCATTCCCCGAGGTCATACACCAGCTCACTTCCTGTGCGAATCACCATCAAAAGGTGTGCAACGCAAAACACAAGGCTTGTGCAGCAGGCAGCAGGTTTTTGCCTGTTCCCTCGAAAGCAGTTGGTATGGTCGTCGCCGTAGCTCAGTTGGTAGAGCAGTAGATATGAAGTTTCAAGGTCATGGGTCAGATGGCGACAGATTATTCAAGACATTATTCTCCCACTGATCAGGACTACAAGTTAAAAAACTAAAAACAATCTCCTATGCACCATGGTTTCGTTTGGCTCTTGGCTTCTTTCATATATATATATATATATATATATTATATATATATATATATATATATATATATGAAAGAAGCCAACAGTCACCGAATCAAAGGTGCATAGATGAATGTTTTCTATCTTTTTTTTTCAATTTGGAGTGCTGATCAGTAGGAGAATGTTACTTCGATTAATCTGTCGCTTAAAAAATTACTTATAAAGCAGCAGGAAAAACAACCATGCCGCCGGTGGGATCCGAACCCACGACCTCCGAATATCGCGTCCGGTGCTCTACCAACTCAGCCACGGCGACGGCTGTCCGACCTGCTGCTCTCATGGGAATTTATGTTTATTGCGTGTAAGCGGATACATATATATATATATATATATATATATATATATATATATATATATATATATATATATATATATATATATATATATATATTTGGTTTGGTATTTGGTTGCTAGAGGCAAAAATGCAAAGTTGAAAATGCTTCATTTAGCCATAGATTTATTTTGATTCCACGTTTCGGACAGACCCTGTCCTTTCTCAAGACTGCGGTTACAGGGGTCTTCCTCTTCTTAAGGAGTTGGCACTGGCACACATGTACGACACATGAACAAAAGAAACAAATGGAGGCAAAGAATACTAGAAAAGAAACAGATAGAAAGAGACAAAAGGGGGAACAAATAAAAAAGAAAAACGCGCTGTCCCCCGCCGCCCACCCCGAAGCCGCGGGGAGCCGACCCGGGACGAGGAAAAAAAAAAGGAAAACACGGAGCGGGAGGGGATAATGGCTACCCATCAAGGCAACAGAGCGGCGGCGTGTAAGATGCACAGGAACAGACGGTGGCGGGATCGCCCTACACACAAAAGTTAGAGACGGGTGCACTCGCGTGCCCCGACCATAAAGAGTAAACAAATAAACAGAATAAAATGCAGACAGGGCCGGAGCTTCCGTCATCTGGAACCACTTCGGCAGCCAGAGCCAAGGCCGAATCAGCGGCGCCGTGAGCTTAACAACACACACGTGCACTGTGCATGAAAACACCCAGGCACACAATAGTAAAACATCCGAGCTCGTCCCAGTGTCGTGTGGCGGCTAAATGACAATGGCGGGAGCATTTTTAGCGAGTAAGGTGTACAGAAACAGACGGTGGCGCAATTGTCCAACATACAAAAATTAGAGATGCGTGCACTCGCGTGCCCTGGCCAGAAAGAGTAAACAAATAAACAGAATAAAATGCAGACAGGACAGGAGACTTCCGTCATCTGGAACCATTTCGACAGCCTGATTCAAGGCAGAATCAGCGGCGCCGTGAGCTTAACTACACACTTGTGCACTGTGCCTGAAAACACACACAAAAGAAAAAAAGAGTGGAAAAACATCCGAATTCGGGCAAGTGTCGTGTGGGAGGTAAATGTGAATGGCGTGAGCACTTAGGCAAGGGTTCTTCAATTGCACCCCGTCGGCAAGGTAATCGAACTGGGAAGATAGGGGCGGGATGGAGTGGGGGATGAAGAAATTTGTGTGAGCTTGAAAAAGATGTCGCTGGCACGAAACGACCGAGGTATGTCAAGCTGGCTCTCGTAATGTCAGCAACGGCCCTGCAAGGGGCGGATGGAGGACAATACACCTGGACTTTCATTAATGCCGTGAGGAATTGTTCCAAATTTGTAAATGAAGTACGACTCGCGTTGTTCTCTTTCCCGGTGTTGTGGAACTCACCCTGTAGGACTGTTAAATTAATTGCATCAAATGGGTGGTTTCACTCATTAATGTGTTTTGACAAGGGAAGGTTGGGTAGGGATAAGATATGCGCGCGGTGGTTATTAAAGCGAATTCGTAGAGGGTTGACGGTCTGTCCAATGTACTGCATACTGCACACACTGCATTCTAGGAGGTATATTACGTTGCAGGAATCACAATCAAAGTTGCCATTAATTTCCCATTTGAAGCCTGAAGCTGTGCTTACTGCACAGCTTGATGTTTGTATGTGTTTGCAGACCTGGCATCTACTTTTTCCACAGGGCCGGCACCCCAATACCGGCTGGTTATTTGTTTTTGAGTGTACTAGAATATTTTAAATGTTTTTTGGTCGTCTGTAGACCGCGTAAGGGGGAGCAGTGAAAATTTTGGTGAGGCGCTCGCTTTGTTCGAGAATGTTGAAATGTTTTCTGAGGATTTTGCTACGTTAGGCGGGTTACTGGTGAAGGTAAGTACGAGATTTGCCCGGTGATCTGTTTCCTCGTTGTAGCGACGTCCCTCCAGTATTTGCTCTCGGTTGAGTTTAGATGCCTTTTCAATGGCATCGTCGAGAATGGCGGGGGGGGGGGGGGGGGTATCGCTGCTTAATGAGGACTTCTCGCATGCGTTTGGAATTTTTTACGAAGTCCTCGTCTTGGGAACATACTCTTTTAAATCGATGTACCTGAGAGTATGGGATGCTTGTTTTAGAGTGACGAGGATGGCAGCTTTGAAAGTGTAGGTATTGTTGGCGGTCCGTCGGTTTTCTATATACACAGGTGGTAAGTGAGCCTTCGTTTACCGAAATCTCAACATCTAGAAAGTTAATTGTGGTGTTGGAGTACGTGTAAGTGAAAGATATGTTGGGGTGGACGAGGTTGAAGTTTTCAATAAAACGTATGAGTTCTTGCTCTGTGTCAGACTATATTAAAAAGATGTCATCCAAGTAGCGTTTGTATCGGGTGGGCTTAATGGGGCAATCTTTCAGAAATTTGGATTCAATGCTCTGCATGAAGATATTGGCGTAGGTGGGTGCCATCCTTGTACCCATGGCTGTGCCATTAATTTGCAAATAGTGTTCATTGTTAAATTCGAAGTTGTTACATTCGAGTACGATTTTGGCCAGTATTTCTAAAACACATGGGGTAGGGGATTCCTCCTTTCTGTTTTGTTCATACGCTTCGATCAGAGATTTAATGCCATCGGAATGAGGAATGTTTGTGTAGAGAGAGAGACTACATCTAGTGGTGCCAGGAAGGCTCCTTCCGGGAGCTTGAGACCTGCTATTGCGCGAAGGAAATGGTTTGTGTCGCGTATGTATGATGCGTGTGTTGTTGGAATATGTCTAATTAGTGTGTCAGTGTAACTGGAAATTGGTTCTGTAATCGTGCCGATGCCGGATACTATAGGGCGGCCAGGATTATTCTTTTTGTGGATTTTCGGTAACATGTAGAATCGGCCTGGCGTCGGTTGTGGTGCGGTGAGGGCTTTAGATAACCGTAGGGATATGTCCCCATTCTTCGCAAGTTGACCCAGGGTCTCCGCTACAAAATGTTGGTATTGCGGAGTTGGGTCTGCTTCAAGACGTTGATAGAAACTAATGTTAGAGAGTTGTCTCAAGCCTTCTTCAATGTATTTTTCGCTGTCCATGGCAACTATACCACTTCCCTTATCCGCTGGCTTTATGATTATATCTGTCTTTCTGCTCAGATCCTTCAATGCATCCCGTTCGTTTTTGGACAAGTTCTGCCTCCCTGGAGTGTGGTTCTTGTAGGCGTAAATAACGCCGTTCAGAAAGACATTATTACCGGTAACGGATTTGATTCCAAGGGAAAGTAAGCGTAGCAGGGGGCGGCAGAAGGTTAGGTGGGCGGATGAGATTAAGAAGTTTCCAGGCAAAGGGTGGATGCAGCTGGCAAAGGACAGGGTTAATTGGAGAGACATGGGAGAGGCCTTTGCCCTGCAGTGGGTGTAGTAAAGCTGATGATGATGATGATTTCAGTGCCCTTCTGGATTGTGTGGAGGTCGCCCAAATAGGCGACCGCGGCCACATTTATTGAGTGCTGCCGGAGAGTATACAACAGCGGAGCGGCGACGGCAGCGTCCGGCCCTGGCCATGGTGCCGAGCGTTCTCCCCAGCATGCAAGGTTTTTTTTTGTGCTCGTGCGCGTGTTAGTTTCATAAAACGTTCAGTTCATAAAACATTTTATAAAATGTTTCATAAAACGTGCTTTGACAGGAACACTATTAACTAAAAGGAAGTGCTCGTCCTGCCTACTTTTCTTTATCTTGTTTCCTGCCGCAGTTTTTGTTATTCTTCGAAGCACGCTTGTACGTTCTGACAAGCACTGTCAGCACTGTGGCATGCTTTTCAGGCACTACCGGTGCATTCGCAGCTGGCAGTGCAGCGGCCTCTAGGTAAATGATTATTACTGCTATAAAGCTCTTCTAAATCTTTATGTATTAAAGAGTACTATATTTCTGAATGTTTTCCGTATGGCGCAGTGAAAATCACATACAACTTACGGTCTGTAAAGCATAAGCACGACGAATACGGAAAATGGGAATTTCGAACGGACCCTGCGTAACATCACGTACATTATATGGAAACAGTAGAAACTAAACATGAGATATAAAGAGCATGCAGGCGAGGTGTTAATAATACACGGGTATGCGTATGCTTTTATGACGTAACTGACTCTTTGGTGTCATAATTACATATGTACGGTGCATACGGACCATCTCGATGAAGAGGTTACTCCCCTACCACTGCGACGTGCTTCGCACCTCAACTTATAGACTAATGATCATCATCACCATCGTAACCACCACCCTGGATGAGTCCTCGCCGCAATGCACTGGACGTGCCAATATTCTCCAATTCGTCCCTTGCAACGGCAGTCGAGACCGCACGTCGTCATCTAACCTCCTGATTTTAATCGCATCTACACACCTAAATCTTCGCTACCACGAGCAATGCTTTCCTGCCATTTTAAACCACTCTGCTACCAATGCAGGGCATTGGATCTGTGTTTTATGCTTTACATACTCTGCCAAAATGCATTTATTCCACTAATATTCGCCAAGGCATCACCGACCTGAGTGTGTTCTTTGAACCATGGTGCTCCCTCTCTCTGTCTTAACGGCGCGTCCACCATTTTCGTTTTTATAACTGTCATTTCTTCCTTGTGTCTACGCTCTCTCGACCCTGCTGTGTGAGGGAAGCTGGCTTTCTGGGAAGCGCATTTATTTTCACAGCTTTCAGCGCTGTCCGCTTGTTCATTAATAGTACTTGCTTAGCAAATTTCTGCCCCGTCTATGAGTACACGTTGTATAGGCCTATCAGGCAGTTTTACCTGGCCGGTTTTACGGTCCGCTCCGCTTACGCTGTCCCGCTCAGCGTAAGCAGAGCGAAGGTGCATCGAGCATGTTTCAGCGAACCGTCCCGCTCATGCGGCTAAACAGTGTGGGTTAGACTTGTGACGCCATCTGGCGGTGAGAAATAGAACAGCCTTCACAAAACGGAACCAAAATTTAGCTCTTTCTGGTTGACGCCTCTTTATGATTGCTTCTCTCGTACTTGAATGACGTCTAGTGAAGATGTTTATTTTTGTTGGGCACGTCGTGCAGCTGAATTAAGGAAAGCGCGACTTCCATTCAGAGCTGTCTGACCGAACCAGACCAATGCCCCACAGTGGTGTTCGTGGTAGTGGCCGCTTCTAGCCTCTATTTCAGTGTTTCTGCTGCTTCCTATGCTGCAAACAACAATCAGACTCTGGCAGTGTCCATTCCCTTTGCCGCGACTGAACTGGAGATGAATCCAATATCTCTTGAGTTCTAAGCGCTTGCAGTGTGTCGAGGAGAACGCCTTTGCATATGAGTGCACGAATATCGACTCAGTAGAAAAATAAATCGAGACAGGTTTGAAGGCAGCGACTTCACTTCTAAAATTTTGATTTGCTTCTAGCCGAATCAAGCCGGTAAGGATGACAATGCGGTTCAGTAAAGCAGAATTTGGGCAAGTTGGTACGTGCATGTTCATATTTGCTCACAGCACACAAAAGACGGGAATAAAGACAAAAGTAGACAGGAACAAGAGCTGAATATCACCTGGATTTATTGAAGACCGAAACACACCCCCACACACACACACACACACACACACACACACACACACACACACACACACATCACACACACACACACACACACACACACACACACACACTAATATATATATATATATATATATATATATATATATATATATATATATATATATATATATATATATATTTTAGCAGACAAGATAAAGTTAAATGAGGGGCCCGTTTGACAAACTTATGAAGGGAGCCAACAGTCACCGAAACCAAGGTGCATAGGGGAACGTTATTATTACTATTTTTTTTAATGTGTTGTGCTTATCAGTGGGATAATATTACTTAGATTAATAAATCGCTTAAAGAAAATTACTTATAACGCAGCAGAAACAACAACCACGCCGCCGGTGGGATCCGAACCCACGACCTCCGAATATATATATATATATATATATATATATATATATATATATATATATATATATATATATATATATATATTATATTATATATATATATATATATATATATATATATATATATATATATATATATATATATAGCGGAACGAATGCATACATATTGTCAGGACTCGGTAGAACCCCGAGGAGAGCTGAAGGTGAAACGGTTTACTGGTTAACCAGAAAAAGTCCCTGCGCACTTCAGGTTCTTCTTTTTGCCTCACGCTCGCAGACCAAGTCTTCATCTTTGGCGTCTTCTTGCATGCGGCATTTGCCCCCCTCCTCAGGAAGCATCGTCTCGATGGTAACAAAAGGAAGTAGGAGGTCAAGATCGGTCCGAGTAGTACGGCTTCATACGTACAACATGGACGACGTCGACTTGTTGCTGGCGTCGCTTGGATGTCGATAACCCGTCCGGCACCACCTCATACGTGACGTCGGTTAAACGTCGCAGCACAACATAGGGCCCGAAGTACCGCCGTAATAATTTTTCGGAGAGTCCACGACGGCGAATAGGCGTCCAGACCCACACTTTGTCGCCAGGTTCATACATGACTTGTCTGTGGCGAAGATTGTAGCGTCGTGCGTTAGCCTCCTGCTGAGTTCTGATGCGCAAACGCGCTAGTTGGCGAGCTTCCTCTGCGCGCTGTGCGAATTCCTCGGCGTCCTGATCGACATCGTCGCCGTTGGCATTCGGGAGCAGCATGGTATCTAGCATAGTTGTCACTGGTCGGCCATGAAGAAGGCTGGAAGGCTTCATGCGAGTGGTGTCTTGTTGTGCCGTATTGTAGGCGAACGTCAAGTAGGAAAGAATTTCGTCCCAATTCTTGTGGTCTACGTCCACGTACATACAGAGCATGTCGGCGATTGTCTTATTGAGGCGTTCCGTCAATCCATTGGTTTGGGGGTGATAGGCCGTCGCTTTACGATGACTGGTACCGCTGAGGCGGAGAACGGTTTCCAAAAGCTCGGCCGTAAAGGCAGTTCCTCGGTCAGTTATAATGAGTGCCGGAGCGCTATGCCTGAGGACAATGTTCTCAACGAAGAACCGAGCTGCTTCGGCGGCGGTACCCCTGGGCAAAGCCTTTGTCTCCGTGTAGCGAGTTAGATAATCGGTGGCGACAATTATCCATTTATTCCCGGCAGTAGACGTCGGAAATGGTCCCAGGAGATCCATGCCAATTTGCTTGAAAGGTGTCTTTGGCACTTGAAGAGGGTGGAGTAGACCGGATGGTTTTTCAGGGGGTGATTTACGACGTTGGCAGTCTACGCACGTCCTTACATAGTGCTTCACTGTCGCCGGTAGCTTCGGCCAGTAGTATCCGCGCTGTACTCTAGCCAACGTGCGGGTGTAGCCTAGGTGGCCGGCGGTTGGCTCGTCGCGACACGCTTGCAAGACTTCCGTGCGAAGAGCTGTTGGGACGACGAGTAGATGACTGTTCCCCCAGGGACGGAAGTTCTTCTTGTAAATTACGTCGTTGCGAAGAAAGAATGACGAGAGGCTGCGGGCGAAAATCTTAGGCACATCCGTAGTTCGCTTCTCCAAGAAACCAATAAGAGGGAGCAATTCCTGGTCCTCTCTCTGCTGTTGGGCAAGAGTTGCGTCATCTATGACTCCTAAAAAAGCAGTGTCTTCATCGGTCCTTGTGGAGGGTCCCAGCACCTCCACCAGTGTCAGGACTCTGTAGAACCCCGAGGAGAGCTGAAGGTAAAATGATTTACTGGTTAACCAGAAAAAGTCCCTGCGCACTTCAGCTTCTTCTTCTTGCCTCGCGCTCGTAGACCAAGTCTTCATCTTTGGCGTCTTCTTGCATGCGGCAATATATAGCGCTCCCGTAACGTGACACTTCCGCTACCCATTATAGGATAATTGTTGCGGCGGGGAGGTGAGGGGGGAAAATACGGGACGGCACAACAAATCATAATGGCGGCCATCTTGGATTCGAGAAACCGAAACTGTGCCGCCATTTCTCCCCCTGATGTCACACTCGCATAGTTCCACCTCTATCCGCCATGTTTGGCAGTGACGTCATCATTGGCTCGCGACAGGTGGTTATTTCTACAATGCTGTTTTGGATGGCGCTACAAGTCTCCATGCGAAATATGCTGTTTTTTAGATACCGCCACAGATGGCGATGTGATCTCTGAATGGTAGCAACCCCCCGAAATTTCGAAACGTGATGAATATTTGCTGCCACAGATGGCGCTGTGATGTCAGGGTGGTAGCAGAAACAACGAAATCTCGAAACATGATGAGTAAGAGCTGACGCTCTTAAAAAAAGTGGAACAACAAAAGTGAATGGGATATGTGGCCTTCGCGGGACCAAAGAATCAGCTGAACGCCACATGGAAATAACTTGCCCAAACTGACATGCAGAAGGGGCATGACCTCAGACCAAGCAGTCAGTGGTGGTGCTTTGTATATTAGGGTTCAAATTTCCCTTGGTCTCTGCCATCAAAAGAGATGATAGGGTGCTTTGGTTTTCGGTGATGCTCTTTTCTCTGTGTAAAACATGAAAATAAAGTACAATTCTCATTGTTCGCGCTCCCCAGTCTTTTTAAAGCCTCCCTGTAATATTCTTACTTTAAGTTTATCCAAGCAATGGACTTTCTCGGATCGGTGCCTCGAAAGAGGGAGGCTAGGGAGAGATTAAGCATGTGAGCGGTGGTTATTAAATCTTAATTGGAAGGAATTTTGCCTATGTATGGTATTTGACATTTGCCACACTCGAGCATGTAAACAACATCACTGGAATCGAAATTTAAATCCTCTCGGATAACATTTTTGCAGTCTCAATGGGTACTTTTAGCCAGTGCTGTGGTTTGGATGTGTTTGTAAGCTTGGCATAGGTTCTTTCTCCATGGTTTGCCACCCACCGGCCTCACTTTATTAACCGTTGAGTGCACAAGGTGGTTTTGTAAATTCTTTGGCCTTCTGTATGCTACCTGGGGGACCATTGGGAAAACTTAGGAGAGCCGCTTACTTTGTTCGATGAAACTGAAGTGTTTTGGGGGATTTTGTTAATATTAGGTTGTCTGTGAACATCAGTACTAGATTAGAGCGATGCGGTGTTGGCAGGGATTTCGCTGGGTTGTGATTACGATGAGTAACTTCCGTCCTTTTAATCGCATCTTTGATAATAGAGGGTGAGTTGAGTGGAGTTGAGGTGTTGAATGCTACAGCTGAGATTAGCCTTGCTAATTCTGCCGGCAATTGCTCCACCGTAGTGTCCCTTCTATGTTAATAATGTCCTAAAACCTGTCGCATCTACCCCGCTATGCGCACAGTCTCTTATAATAGCACACATTCTCTTCCACGGTCACCATCTATGCACACAATCAATCCACACAGTCCACGTCACAGTCCACTCCAGAAGTCACCATCTATGCACATATTCAGTCACAGTAGAACATAAGCCATTGCAGTGCCACAATCCATACACAGATTCACTCACAGTATAACGTAGTCCACTCCGGAAGACACCATCTACGCACACATTCAATCACAGTAGGCCATACTTCGTTCCTGCTGTCACCATTTAGAAACAAGATCCGTGTCCTGCATAAATGTTAAAAGAAGGCGTGCAGCCTCCCTTCTGCATGTCTAGTTTCCACTCGGGTAGACAATGTCCTGAACTCTACTGTGACGGGTTCTTGTCTTCTTGAAGGAAGCGAACATCACATACCTTTCCGCGTTGTACTCTGGGCAATACATAATATAATGTTCGATATCCACGCACACACCACATAAAGAACATAGCGGAGACGATGCTATGCCCGTCTTATGCTTCCAGGCAGGAGTGCGAGCAGAGACCGTGCGAATTCGATGTAGTAGAGTCGCCTGGGATCTCCTCAGTACCTTGGTCACACATGGCTTGTGGGGCGCACTCCACAGGGTACTGAAATGATCGAGCACCGTTTTCCTGTTGACACTTTTTCCATCTTGTGGTACTTTTTTGATGGATTCCTTGACAGAGCTTTATGGGAGGCATTGTCTGCCACCTCATTGCCGTTGACTCCTATGTGAAAGGGCACCCATTGGAAATATAGAGTAAAGCCTCTGCTCTGCAGATTCTGCACCAAGCGCAGAGAGCTTATAGACAAGGCGTCATTAGGGGATCCGCGCTCTAACCTCTGAAGGGCAGATTTTGAATCAGTTAGGATGACAACAGGTTGAGCCGGACAAGACCCTAACTTCCGTAAAGCCGCCTCAATACCAACACTTTCAGCCGTTGTGGAGGATACGACCGCAGTAAAGCGTACAGACAACACACAGTCCAAAGAAGGTATGTAAAAAGCCGCTGCGCTAGCTTGTTTGACCTTGTTCACAGAACCATCCGTGAAAATTTCAATATGGCGGGCATACTATGTTTCCATATGTTCAAGTCCGAGCGAAGGCGTTGCTGCCAAAGGAAAGCTACGCTTTGCGCTCACATGGGGAATTGTGACCTTAGAATCGAGGGTCGCAAAAGACTAGGGGGTTTCAACCGTTTCCTTTGCCTTCGAACATTAAGGCCTAAAGAACTAAGAGTATTAAGTGCCAAGCAGCCCTTCGACTCATATCTCTTGCAGAGCCGCTGGAGAAGGGATCGCCCAGCTACCGTCTCTCCTAGACGGCCAAGATGCATTAGTAATCTCTGAGAAGCGACAAGGCTTAGAGGTTTCGATAGACACTCATGAAATACTGCCTTATTCGCAGCCGCCTGAGCAACTCCACTGGTTCTTAGTCCCTTCCTGTGGACAACTTCGAGACGTTCAAGCTGTGATGCTGTCACGGATCTCTCCGGAGAACACTCGGACCGAAAGAATGACGGGTGTACCCACACAAACGCACATTTATTACACCCTACGTGACACACACACTAGAACACAAAACTAACAAAACTAACACAAAACACAAAGACTATAAATACACACGACCCGTGCACACTGCTACTAGCGTCTACTACTAGCGTTCTACTATTCGTGGTCGGCGTTCGTGCTCACGGCTGGTTCGGTGCGGCTGCGGCGTTCTTTGGATCCAGTATCCGGCGTCGAGGCGGCGTTCGACGTGCTTGGGCTGGCGTCGCTGGCTGCGTCTTATAAGCTCCCGGTCCAAGCGCCCGTGGAGGTGATGCCGGTGTTGTTGGCTTTGGGGGCACCACCCGGATGGGTGGCAACAGCGCTGGAGATACCCCTGGCCGTTGCAGGTGGTAGCGTCCTCCGTTGACGCCCCGTAACGGGCTCAGGCACGGCAGGAAGTCCACGATGCGATGCCGTAGAACGCGAGCTGACCGGAGCAGTAGCCGGCGTCGCTCTCTTCCAGCCAAAGTGTCCCTGACCAGCCGGAGCCTCCGCTTCTCTGCTGTTCATCCCGGTGCCTCGCTCTCACTCGCCCTTTTATAGCCTCGGTGTTAGTTCATGTAAGCCTCGTCGCCGTTGTCTTCTCTTCTCCACCAATCATCTCTCTCCACCTCACCGAATGCTTCTTCCTCTTTATTCTTCGGTTAATCGACGTTGTCTTCTCCAGACCTCTTTGATTTAAAATTTAATTTAGGCTCCTTAACATATGTGACAAGGGCCCCCTTACTCAAGAGTTTTTCCATGAAAAACTGCTCCCGTCATACTCAACTTCAAGCCATCCAACCAACCGACTATCTTCTGTGGCGATTCTGGACCCAGCACACAACACACCGCAGAGGTCCAGCACACACCAAACGCACACCACTAACACAGCACACCAAATTGCGTTTTCAGAACACTAACACACCACTGCCGCTGTCCGTACAGAGCCCTTAATAAACATGTTCGTGTCCACAACACACTCCCTTGTATAATCACATAACACCAATAACCGCAACAACAACAAGATAAATCCTGTAGATACATTAACACAGCAACAACAACAAGATACATCCCAGAGATACCTAGAGCTGTTCAGTTAGCTCTATCTCTATGCAAGTCTAATTTGTAACATCTGACCTCCGCTTTGTCTGGCCCATCCGAAAACATCTCCCCCTTGATTTGGAGTAGAGCTGTAATCCTCTGTCTTCATTCGAATTGGGCTTCTTCAGTAATTCATCCCGTCCTGCATTTTTCCTTCCCACTGCACGGGGCCACCTCGGCAACATCGCCTGTCTCCTCGGCCACTACCGAACAAGCTGCCCTGGGGATGTACCGCCGTACGGGACCTCTTTCTTCATATTTCTTCAACATATTTACATGAAAAACCGTCTTAGTGCCATCTGTCAATACCTCATAATCCCTGTCCTTTTTCTTCCACGTCACAAGGTACGGGCCCTTCCACTGCATCAGTAACTTATTATGATCCGTGGCTAGCAGGACGAGAACCCTGTCGCCCGGATCCAGATTCCTGTGAATGGCTTTCTTTTTATAATATCCCTTATGGCGTTCACGCGCCTTTCCCAGGCCTTCATGTCCAAGCCTGCATGTTTCCTTCAACCTGTCCCGCACCTCAAGAACGTGCGTGTATGTTGTCTTGAGATCTGATGCAATCTCTTTATTAGTCCACAGCTCCTTGAGTATTGCAAGTGGACTTCTAACGGTTCTCCCATACAACATCTCGAAGGGCGAGAAACCAAGACTCGTTTGTGGTACTTCGCGGTAAGCGAAAAAAAGAGCTGGGAGATATCTATCCCAATCAGTAGGTCTCTCCAGGCACATTTTCTTGATCATGTTTTTGAGGGTGCCGTTTAACCGCTCTACAAGCCCATTACACATGGGATGGTAAGGCGTCGTCAGTAACTGCCTTACTGACAAAAGGCGGTTAACCTCCTTCATTAGTTCCGATGTTAAATTCGAGCCCCGGTCACTCAAAACTTCCCTCGGGAACCCATAACGCGAAAACATTTACACGAGACCCTCCGCCACTTGGATACTGTCAATAGTTCTGAGTGGAATAGCGTCAGGATAACGAGTGGGCACGTCAACCAGAGTAAGCACATATCTATTGCCTTTGGCGGATACTGGAGAGATTGGCCCCACAATGTCGATCGCCACTACCTGAAACGGTAGGTCGATGGCTGGCATCTTGCCCAGAGGTAAGGGACCAACTCTTCCCTTCGGAACTGTGCGCTGGCACACGTCACATGAGCGAACAAAGCGCTTAACGTCACCCTGAACACCCGGCCAAAAGAACTCCTCGGTGATCCTAGACACCGTTTTTTGCACACCCTGGTGTCCGGCCATAATGGCGTCATGACCTAAGCGTAGGACGGTCTCTCGCATATCTCTCGGTAACAGCAGCTGTTGGATCCGCCTTCCTGAACTAAATATGCATTCCCTGTGCAGAAGACCATTTATCGATTGATATTCGAAGGACGTGCGACTCTTCCCTCTTTTCACTATTTCCCCGACTCTTTCGAAGCAGGTTTTCAGGCTCGGGTCTTCTTTTTGCCTAATTGCAATTTCACCCGGTGTTACGCTCAGGCACATCGTAACAGGAGTTGAGAGCGGACGCTGCGTTGCTCGGGCTATCGCTTGAGCTCTTGTCTCCGACGAGAAACTGACTGCACCCGTCTGAGCGGTCGCAGGCCTTTCCTCCTTTGGTTGTTCTTCAACGTCGAGCATCCTCCACTCGGGATCGGGGCGGGTCCGGTTGGGTCCGGTTGGGCTTAACCCCTTCGTTCTGGTCGTCACTCTCAAAGAGCATGGCTGGGTAATTGATGATGCCGCTGTCATCTGGGTCTCCGTCTACGCCGCGCCGTCGAACGCGGAACCTCGTAGCACACACAAGGAACGTCACACTCGCTCACCCTCCAGAAGAATGTTCTCCGAACATTTGAGTCCATGCAGCTCCCCTTGTCTTTCTGAATCGCCTCGCACAGTGCGTCCGACAAAACACTTTTCGCTGCACTCAACACCACTGCACAACACCATATGCCTCCGCTGTCATAACTGGCGTCTCAGGGGCAGCACTGATCTTCTTTTACAGATAAACATGAAACTCAGCACCCAAGCCTCTCCTTTCTAGTCCAAACAGGACGAAATAAATTTACCACAGTTACAAAGGAGCTCCCACTTCTAGCACGATCACGGCACAGACAAAAATATAGATAACGAAAGGAAGTAGGGCAGGTTCTGCATGCGCTCCGCATGCTCTCCTGTGAAGGTGTTACTTAATGACAGAGTTTAACTACCAACTCCGATAACTTAACACATAAGCACATAGCAATGTTATGAGCTGCGGCATTACACCATTCTAACCAGTTCACAACTCCGCTCTGTTTACGCCATTAGTCCGACTTAGCTTTCCGATTTCGCAGCGGATATCGGCCTTCATGAGTCATACTAAGTAAGTCTGTGACCCTTTGTCTGCTTTGGGACTCGCGAGGGCTCGTGGCAGGAGCCTCTCCTGGCGTTATCTGCGCGGCAACCTCGCGCGCTTCTTCTTCTAGCAATGCATGAAGTAAATCCGGTGGCATTCCGGCCGTCACCTCTGGCGCCTCCCGAACAAATGCAGGAGAGGGCGTTTCTTGCGAACTATCTGCGCGCTCCGCTTCACATCTGTCCCCATCAAAATCCGCGCTTTCCCTTTCCTCATTTCGTGAATACTGAACCGGTGCCGACTTGAGGCGATTTGCGTGTATCCTTATCAAGCGCCGGTTCACGTCTCGGACTCTGAAGTTTACCGGAGAAAGCTTCTC
This sequence comes from Amblyomma americanum, assembly GCA_030143305.2. Classification (NCBI taxonomy): domain Eukaryota; kingdom Metazoa; phylum Arthropoda; class Arachnida; order Ixodida; family Ixodidae; genus Amblyomma; species Amblyomma americanum. The sequence continues at coordinate 26,230 of JARKHS020021064.1, forward strand.
GACAACCTCGCACGGTCCTCTCCACTTCGTCTGGAACTTACGAGCTAGCCCAATCTGCCTTTGGCAGTTTTCAATGTACACGCTGTCCCCCACATCAAACGGCGCGTCTCTAGCACTGCGATCGTGCACCTCCTTCCTGCGCTTCGCCGCTTTCTTTAAGGCCTCCTTTGCGATGTCCCTCGCCACTTGCAAGCGCGATTCTAGCTCAACCTTATAGTCGTCCAGTGAAGCGTATGGGACACGACGGGGGCCCTCTGGCACTTCACTAGGCTCGTCCGGGTCTCGGCCGTAGAGAAGAAAGAATGGCGATTCGCCCGTGCTCTCGTGTGCTGCGGAATTGTAGGCAAACATTGCATACGGGAGCCACAAGTCCCAGTCCCGCTGGTCGCGCGAAACAAAATGCGACAGGAACCCGGCCACGGTTTGGTTCAGTCGCTCCACCGCGCCGTTGCAAGCCGGATGGTACGGTGTTGTCTGCTTCTTAGCGATCTTAAGCAGCTCGCAAACTCTCCTCATTAGCTGCGACACGAAGTTCGTTCCCCGATCTGTCAAGAGTTGCCTCGGGGGTCCATGTCGGAGCACGATCTGTTCGACAAATGTTCTTGCAACCGTGTCTGCCTTCTGATCTGGGAGTGCTACCGCTTCCGCGTATTTTGAAAGGTGATCGACAAATACTAAAATGTACTTGTTTCCGGAAGTGGTCGTGGGCAATGGGCCCATTATGTCCATACCTGTCCGCTCGAAGGGAGCCGAAACCTCAGGGAACGGCTGAATTGGAGCTGGTCTTCGTCCCTTCGGTGTTTTTCTTTCGAGACAGGAATGACACTTCGCACAGTAGTCTCTAACATCCTGTCGCATGCCACTCCAAAAGTACAAACGCTCCACACGCCTGCGTGTCTTCGCTACGCCAAAATGACCGGCGCATGGCGCATCGTGAAACGCGCGAAGAACCCTTTCTGTCCACGACCGAGGTATGACGACTCTCTCCCAAGCGGTTTTCTCTGGTCTCCCTTTCCTGGTTGGCCTCGTGCGCCGACCAAGGGTGCCGTCTTTGCCAATGAAATAACCTAGCTGTTCGGGGTGAGACGGTGCGCCCTCTAAGCTTTCGATTATTCGCTTCAGGTCAGGATCTTTGCACTGCTCTGTGCGTAATTCGGCGGGGTCGACTACGGGGACAAACTCATCTATAGCTGCCACGGCAGCTGTGCGGCTGAGTGCATCAGCATTAAGATGTGTCTTTCCTGACTTGTGCTCAACTTCAAAGCAGTATTCCTGCAGGTGTAGATTCCATCTAGCGAGTCGCGAGCTAGGGTCCCTGACACTCATCACCCATTTCAGAGGATGGCAGTCTGTGACTAGCTTGAATTTGCGGCCGTAAAGGTAGCATCTGAAGTGCTTTACTACCCAGACAACGGCGAGGCACTCCCTTTCCGTAGCTCCATACTTTTGCTCTGTGGGGCTCAGCTGTCGGCTAGCAAAAGCAACGGGATGTTCTTTGCCCTCGATAACCTGAGATAGCACGGCACCAACTGCGAACTTTGACGCATCTGTGGCCATAACGAAGGGCAAATTAAAATCCGGGTGGCGCAACAGCGGTGCACTCATTAGCTTCCTTTTCAGGGCCCCAAAAGCATCCTCCGAGTTTTCGTCCCAGCGAAAGGCGACATTTTTGGCTGTTAAGGCGGTGAGCGGCTTAGCGAGCTTGGCGAACTCCTCTATGTGCCTTCGGTACTAACCGATCAGGCCGAGAAACTGCCGGACCTGGCGGACGCTAGTCGGGGATGGAAAATCCGAGACACACCTTAGTTTCTCAGGGTCCGGTCGCACGCCGTCAGCTGAAACAACGTGCCCGAGGTATTTCACCTCGCTTTTGAGGAATTGGCACTTAGAGGGCTTCAGCTTGAGACCCGCTCCTCTTAGTCGCACCAAAACTTGCTCAATATCGCGCAAATGGTTCTCAAAACTGTCACTGTATATGATTATGTCATCCATATACACGAAGCACAGCCTCCCCAGAAGACCTGCCAGGATAACATCAGCGGTTCTCTGCCAGACAGCAGGGCTGTTGGCCAGACCCATCGGCATTCTTTTCCATTCATAGTGCCCTGAGGGCGTGTTGAATGCCGTTTTCTCGGCATCTGCCGGATCCATTGCTATCTGCCAGAATCCCGCCGCCATGTCCACTACCGTGAAGTACCTGGCAGAGCCCAGCTGAGAAAGCGTCTCCTGTATATTGGGGATGGGGTATGGATCGATGCGAGTTACGGCATTTAGTTTGCGGTAGTCCACTACCAATCGATACGAGCCATCTGGCTTTTCCACCAATAGTGCTGGTGCTCCCCAGGGTGACTTTGAGTGTTCGACAATGCCGCGATCAATCAGGTCCTGCACCTGCCGCTCCATCTCCTCACGTTGGGAGTAAGGAATCCTGTACGCACGCTGGTAAACGGGCGATGAAGTGCCGGTTTCTATCCTGTGCTTTATAACGCCACAGCAGCCCAAATCCAGGTTGGACGCGGCGAATACCTCCGAGTAGTCGTTCAGCAAACCAGCCAGAGCCTCCCTCTCCCTGGATTTTACGTGAGAAAGATCGAACGACACCTTTGGAGCAGCCGAAGGACTAGCATGCTCTACAGTTGCGAGTACCGTATCGGTGGGCTCACGTTTCTCTATCGCAGAGGTGAAGAAAGCCAATGTTTTGTTCTTGGGAAGGCTCAGTGGCTGCTGGCTACAGTTAACCACCCGTAGGGGCACTCTGTGGGCGTCATTAACTGTCACGAGGCACGCGGCTGCCTTCAGGCCATTGCTGAGAGAGTCGACCGGCTCAAGCACTCCCACGGCGCCGCTCTCTACATCTGAAGGCACAAACGCGTACAAAATGTGCTCCGACCAAGGAAGGACGACCGCCTCATCGACCAGCCTGACGGCAACCCGCGAATACACCTTCTCCAATGATCCCACTGTTTGACGGGTGTCAATATCGGTAATGCGAATCTCAGCCCCTCTCCTGTTCAAAAACGGAACTTTTGAGCCGCCCGCATTAACCTCTTCCTCAGAGAATGAGACTACTACCTTCCCTTTTCTCAAAAAATCCTGCCCTAATATACCTGACACTCCGTTTGGCAGAGGCACCGTGTCCGGGCATACGTAGCAGGGGTGCTCCAATGCAATTCCGCCGAGAGAGAAGTGTAACCGGTAGAGTCCACTTATGCCAAGAGGATCCCCCGTTATGCCTACAAATTTGGTTGCCATACCACCAGACGCTTCCAACACCTCGCGGTCCCCCTTCCTTCGAAGCGTGTTAAAACTGCTCTCCTTAAGCAATGTCACCTTTGACCCCGTATCTATCAACAATTCCATGCAACAACCATTTAACTTGCAACGCACAACAGGGCATGCCTCGTCGGCCACACAAACTACCACCACCTCATCATCCACTGCTCCCTCCCCACGCTCCTCAGGCTGGGGAGGACTACCTAGTTTTTTGTCTCGGTATCTGGAGCCCCGCTGTAGGCTTGCTTAGGGCGTGTCTCGCCTGCTTCTCTTTGTGGCTCCCCACGGCGCACGTTTTGGCAGAACCTGGCAATGTGTCCGCGACCCTGGCAAGCGAAGCATACGATTTCTTCAAAATCTCGCATACCGCGCCTGTAGCTTTGTGGCGGTCTCCGGTTTCCAGCGAATGGGCGCTGTTGAGCGCGCGCTTCAACCTGGCGTTCTACCTGCTGAGATAGCAGCTGTTCTAAGCGATCTAACCGCTCTGTCAAGAGAGTTGAGCACCGCTCTCTCTATGACGCGTACTCTCGCTGCGCGCTGTCGTTAACGCCTCATTTCGTTCCTCATCCAATGCGGCCTCCACGGCTTGGTCGAAATTGCTCGGCTTGCGCGAGAGCACGAACCGGCGCACAGGGTCTTGCAGACCAGGCACGAACAAAGCGGTCATTTCCTCTTTAAGTATATCCTCCGCGTATTTCTTCTTTAGCTGGTCTCCTTCCTCCTCCCTGCTTAACGTATCGCGCGCTAAGCGCTGAAGCCGCGACGCAAACGTTCGCACGTCCTCCCCTACCATCTGTCCGGCGTCACGGAACCTCTGTACCCGCACGTGACGTGGTTCAGTGTCGAAATGCTCAAACGCGAGCTTCTTAAATTCCGCAAATGATTTTGTGGATTTTACTTTTTCGTCTCGCCATGCAAAATCATGAGCAGCTCCTGCCATCTTACACCTCGCCATTCCCAGCATTTGAGCATCGGACCATCCCCCCATTTTCCCAATCTCTTCTAGCATGGAAAAGAAATCGCAGATTGGAACCCCTGTCTTATCTCCTGTAAACGTCGGAATGACGCTTCCTAATGCCAGCATGCTTGCTCCGAGCGACGGCTGTGGAGTGGGAGCTCCCTCAGATAAAGACATTTTTTTTTCAAGCCCTCCGGTGCCTCAAGCCTCTCAAATGGGGGTAAAAGTCCCACAATCAGTCCCGTGATTCCCTTTTGATTACAATTTTGAAGTCATGAATGTCGCAGGATTCAGAGGACATTTGCTTTTGAGACCCCACTTCTGACACCAGTGTGATGACCCCCATAATGCGCAGGTCCACACGGGACGGAGAGGCAAAGAGACACCGTATGGTTCAGTTTAAACAAACAGATATATTCAATAATTATACATGATTAAGATTCAGAGGCTGGGGCGTCCGAGCTTACGTGCCGACGACTTCATGGGGACGATGGAGGGGCTCCGGAGTTGAGCTCGAGCGGTTGCTGGCAGAAGCTGCACGCCGTCGAGCTTTGGCGCTGAAGACCCTCGTGGCGAACGATGTCGTCCTGAGCGTCCCTCTTCCGTACTCTTGTCGATTTTTATATCCTTTTCTCCCCACACTCCCTAGGGTGAGGACGCCCACGCCGGAGGGGAAGGAGGGGGCTAGGGCTTTCACTTGGGCGCACAAACACACCACCGCACTTATGGTCTCGCCCCCCTCACGTGTTGAGTCCGAGGGAAAGAAGGTTGTCTTCGAGGTAGCGCATAGCGTCGGCTGTGGTAAGGCGCGCTCTGGCCCGCTGACAGTTCCCGCGGGTCACCGGCCTCCGTTCTCCATCCATCAACTGACACTCGCTCCTCAAGGTAAGGCGCGCTCTGGCCCGCTGACAGTTCCCGCGGGTCACCCGCCGGGAAAGTGGTCCCTTGTCCTGGGGTGTGCTCGGGAGGGGCCAGGCCCGCCGAAACGAGGCCGCCCCTAGAACCGCCACGGCAATTGGGGAGGATAAAGCCCGTTTCCCCGCGGCGGCGGCGGCGGGTCCGGTTGGGTCCGGTTGGGCTTAAACCCCTTCGTTCTGGTCGTCACTCTCAAAGAGCATGGCTGGGTAATTGATGATGCCGCTGTCATCTGGGTCTCCGTCTACGCCGCGCCGTCGAACGCGGAACCTCGTAGCACACACAAGGAACGTCACAATAGCCTCGGTGTTAGTTCACGTAAGCCTTGTCGCCGTCGTCTTCTCTTCTCCATCAATCATCTCTCTCCACCTCACCGAATGCTTCTCCACCAACCACCTCTCTCCACCTCACCGAATGCTTCTTCCTCTTTATTCTTCGGTTAATCGACGTCGTCTTCTTCAGACCTCTTTCCTTTAAAATTTAATTTATTTTCCTTAATATATGTGAGAGATGCCGAGAGGGAAATTAAAGGTAATTGATACATTATGTGACTGAACACCAGCGCTTCATGAAGTTTGACCATTGAACAAGGATGGTTTTCCCATTGCTCACATACAATTCTACGGATCACATTGAGACGCGAAGACATAGATGAAACAATAGCGTCGACAGATTTTCGCCACTGTAGACGGGAGTCTATAATGACGCCAATGAAACGCGTGTGGTTGAATTGATGGCTGCAAGAGTGACCGAGATCTGTCTTCAACCGCGCTTGACGTCTTCCTACACCTGGAACCAGACCAAAGCTGGATTTTTCCACTGATAGAGACAATCCCACACATTGAAGGTCAGCTTGTATCGAAAGTAGAGCTTGTCTAGCTATCAGGGCTAATCGCTTGTGCTGGTAGCCAGTAATCCAAATACAGATGTCGTCAGCATATATTGACATAAGCACTTGCCTGCAATTTTTTTTTGCAACGAATCGGGAAGGCCAGCCATTACGACGTTAAAGAGCGTGGGGGAAAGAACACTTCCTTGAGGCACACATCGTGATAGAACCCTTTCGGTGCTTAAGGTACTCCCTAACCGTACATGAGCTGCACGATCACTTATAAACTTGTAATGGAATCTTAACATATGGCCCTGAATGCCCATGCCTTGCAAACTGCTTATAATGGAGCCCTGAAGCACGTTGTCGTACGCTTTCGCAACGTCAAGAAAAATGGCTAAGGAGGGAAGGCCGAAAGCTCTCTGGTATTCAGTGTGACTCACCAAGTCTAAGACGCTATCGTGGGCACTAAGACCTCGGCGGAATCCTGTCATATGTGTTGGCAGTGCCTTGCTGTTCTCAAGCCACCACGATAAGCGTTCATTTACCAACTTTTCCGTCAACTTAGCTACACAGTAGGTCAATGACACAGGGCGATACGAGGCAAGATCCGTCATGTCTTTGCCAGGCTTCATTACTGGAACTACATGTGCCACCTTCCATGACGGAGGAACATCGCCAGTCTCCCAAACCCGACTGATCATGTTGAGGAGCTCTTTCCTGAGTTCCAAGGGCAGATTATTCAGCATTTCTTTGGTGATGCTGTCGGGACATGGTGCACACCGGCGCCACAGGCCACTGATCTCAGTCTGAGGCTCACGAAAAGTGAACGGGACGTCCATGGTAGACCTGGAGGAAGCAGGTGGTGTATATATATCCATTCAAGAATTAGCACGTACGAGTGCGTCTGCAAATGTCTCTGCCAAGCACGCAATAGGTTTTTCCCTGCGTATTGCAAGAGCTTCAAAAGGCTTCGAAAGGCGAGATTCTCTACCAAGGCTGCCAATAATTCGCCATATCCTTGTCATCGGTGAGAACACAGTTAACGTAGCGCAGAATGAGGCACACTGAGACCTGCAGAGCTTGTTCGTGCGCCGTCTAATGGTAGAATTGTCTATTGAAGGTAGTCTTCAGTTCCCTGTCGTCCTTCTTCCGCATGAGTAAGCGCTCCGCCCTTCTCGCTGCGCAAAGGTCCCTGAGTTTAAAATCCGGGGCCGGAAAATGATCAGGTAACTTGAGCGTCGTAGTTGCTGCCAGCTTACTAGAAATTATTTCTGTCAATAACATCACCAGAAACACGTTCTAGGTGCTCTCTGTACTTGTCCCAATTTACCACATTCCTAATTTTAGGACCACGCTTACGAAAGTCGGCAGCAAACACAAAAATCGGATAGTGATCACTTTCAATGTGGTCAGGCGCTGTTGACCACCTCATGTGGACGTCAGGTGAATGCAGTGTCAGGTCTATAGCTGTCGCTCAGGCTGGAGGCCGGAAGAAAGTGGGGCTTCCGTCATCCACAGGTCCAACTGTCAATAACGCCTACGAGTTTGCGTCGACGGGAATCCGTGTTCCTGTCACCCCAGACGACATGATGGGCGTTCAAATCAAAGCAGATGATTCGAGGAGCTGGGCAGCGGTCGCGGAGCTTCTGTAGAAACAAATCCAAGGCTACCTTCTTCCGCGGGGACACGTACACGGATGCAAGAGAAGGGGTTCGATAGCCGAGCTGTATTCTCACAGCCGCTACCTCAATGTCATCCGTGCAAAGATCGGCAACGCTTAAAGAAACATGTGGAATCTCTCTTTTTATGTAAAGCGCAGCACTTCCTACAGGAAATGAGTTTTTGTTGCAGTTTTTATGGGCGACATATCCAGTCAAACGTCTCCCGCTTGGCAGGCCAGCTTCTGACAGGGCCAATACTCGTACACAAGTCTCTTTTAGTTCAGCTAGCCGTCTTAAAATCCCAGCACAGTTCCATTGCAATATAAATCGCACTTTTCGGTGAATATTAGATCCACGAGGTTTAACCCAATTCATATTAGATGGCAAGGAAGTTCGCTGCGAAGGTGGTAATTAGGGACTCATAAGAAATCACCTGCTGTAGGAAGTTCTTCAGGTTACCAGGCGCCATCGCTGGAACATGTGAACGCAGGGCCCCAAACAAAACATGATGAAGGTCAGACATACCTTGATTTTTGAGCTCCTTATTTTGCGCAGCGCACTCACAACATCGAGAAAAAATGCCGACGGGGACTCACTTTTGGCCGCAGTAGCGGGTTTTTTGTCACTTGTGCATATGAGAGTTCCCGTTGCCGTCGAGTCTGGCTGTGATCCGGTCGCTCAGGAACATGGACAGTTTTTGCTGGTGGTCGAACATCCGACTCGAACGCAACAGACTTTGGCGTCTTGCTGGACTCAAGTCTCTTAGGAACCTTGTTGGGTAACGCAGCAACATCAGACTCCAACACTAAGAACTCGTCTAATCCTGGGACAGGCGTCTCAGTCGGTTGAGTTTCGGGACTAGCAATAAAGAATGTTCGACGGTGCAGAGCTCTCGCACGGAAGGGACAGCCTCCGAAACTCACTGGATGGTCACCACCGCGATTGGCCCAAGCAAAATCGGCCTTGCAGGCATTAAAATCATGGTCGCCTGGGCACCACTTACAGCGTCGATCCTTTGTGCAAACTTTGGCCACGTGCCCAAACCGTTGGCATCTAGAACAACGTAGAGGAGCTGCAGTGAAATCGGCAACTGCGTGTTTTGTGAATCCCAGATCAATTTTTTTGCGGCGCTTTGAGTTGGGAGCGAATGTCAGCAGGATAGAGTTGTTAGGTTTCGTAGCCCGTTCTTTTTCTGGAGACTCCACACGACGCACGAGTCGTTTCACGTCCAGAGCACCTTGTGGTTTCAAATAATCTAGTAGGTCGTGTTCTGAATATCACTTTGGTACACCCTTAAAAACACAGGTGTTCTTCATGTAGGAATGGGGCAACCGCATGTTAACTTTGATGTCACCAATCTGAGAGCACTACACGAGCTTGTCAACCTGCTCTTCCGTCGAGACATCCAGCTGAAGAGCCCCGTGCATGGTGAACCGACTTCGAATCGGAGCTGATCCCAGCAGTGATTGAATGGCCGCTAAAACTGAGATGGGATTCCTCTCTCTTTAATCAGCCCCCTTCTCTGTGGGCTCAACCACTACCGGGATCCCGACCGTTCATTGCTTGTGATGACTCACCAACTTAAAGCCCTCGTTGTCCACGTCAGCCACATCGGCCACTGACTTGTCACCGTCCACGTTCGTTGACTCATCCCCACTAAGCGTTGAGGTCTCACTGGACGGGTGGTCGTCTCCATGTTCTGGTCGCTCCACGGCCTGGGAAGCCATGGCCGCCTCTTCCGAGCCAGCCTCCTTAGATTGGCGTGGTCCCTTTAGGCTTGCTGGCGCCGGAGCAGCCGTACTCTTCCCATAGAGAGAGTACCGCCTTGAACATGCTGCCGTCCTCGAATAGTAAAAAACTGGGTAAATTAGGCAAAATTAGGTAAATAAATAAAGCTGCGGCGACAGTAGGTCGAACAACGTCTTCGTCTTCCTCTCAATAATGGACGGGTAGCGCTGTTTCTTTAGGACTTCACGCAGGTGATTAGCACTTTTTCGAAATCGTTCTGATCGAGAGCAAATGTATTTGAATCGGGTAGCCCATGAGTAAGGAATTGAAGCTTTGCATAAAAGGGGCTGGCAACTGTGGAAATGAAGATACTGTTGACTGTCTGTGGGTTTTTTATAAACGCTAATGATTAATGCACCTTCAACGCGAACCAAAACATTAGAATGTAATTCTATTAGTTGAGTAGGTTTGTGTGAAGGAGATATTTGAATGTATGTTGCTATATATGGTAATAAACTGAATTAGTTCTTCCTCTGTTCCTGTTCAAATCATATATATGTCATCAAGAAAACGCTTGCAAAAGGCCCACTTGGTTGGAAATGAGGAAAGAAAGTCTGATTTTATTTTGTTCATAAATGTGTTTTTGTAATTTGGTACTATTTTTGTGCCCATAACCGTACCACTCGTTTGGAGATAATTTAGGCTGTTAAATTTGAAAGCGTTAAGTTTAACTGCCAAATTTACACGTGTCTCGATGGCACTTGGACTGGGAGAGTCTAGGATTCTGTGTTCTTTATATGCTTTGACCATGGCCTGGACTCCGTCGTCATCTGGGATGTTAATGTAAAGTGACACCACGTCCAGGGTAACTAGGAAAGCGCCATGAGGGAGGGTGACATCAGATAATTCTTTCAGTAAATGATTAGTGTTGCGTACGCAAACTGGATGCTTCGGAGGTATATCGATGTAATCTGAGATCGGTTCTGTCAGTGTGCCGAGAACAGAAACAATAGGTCGCCCCGGATGATTCTCTGTGTATTTTCAGAAGCATGTAAAAGCACCCCGTGGAGTCATTTTTTTTTCTTCAGCGCCTTACTTATTAGCGGTGGTAATTCACCTTGATCGGTTAGTTTATTGAGAGTTTTTGCTATGATCCTCCGGTGTTGAGAGGTGGGGTCTGATGACAGTTTCTTACAGAATTTTGAGTCGTTGAGTTGGCGATTGCCCTCCTGAATATAATCATCTTTGTCCAAAATAACTATACCTCCACCGTTGTCGGCGGGCTTAATGACGATGTCGGTTCGTTTTCTGAGTTAGACTAAGGCCTTACATTGTTTTTGTTTTTTGTGAGGTTGTGTGGGCCAGATATTCGTGTCCCGAAGGCCTGAAGTATGTCCTTTTGCACCGCTTTGATATATAGGCCTAGATATTTATCCCTGCCAGTTTTGCGTGTCCACTGTTCCTGAGGTTTGGGGTGCCAAGCATTATTTTTGTTTGGTTTGGCGAAAAAGTATTCCCGTAGTCTCAGTGTTCGGGAAAAGTCAACCAGATCCTAGAGGAATTGGTATTCATTATACTGGTCATTATTTGGGCACAATATTAGGCCGCGTGATAAAAGGGACATTTCAGGGGTGAGTTGTGAGCTTGATAGGTTTAATATGTTTTCCGGAAGGTGTGGCTCTTCACTTGTTTGGTCTAATGTGGTTGTGTGTTCGTTTACCGTTTCATTGTTATTGTCGGGTGGAGATTTGTGGGTTGCTAGTTGTAATACCATTGTGCGCTCTATACATAAAATTTGAACAATAATTTCTGTGGACTGATTGATTTTAGTGGGCACATTAATAACATTCTTGAGATTGAATGATTGGAACAAGAAAAAAACTCACAAGATGGTTATGACTAACCCGAGGTTCAGCGATAGCTGTTTAGGCGTTTATTTTTGGGGAAATATATTCCTGGCGCACTGATGTAAGGTCTCTTGATGCACCCCTGCACTGGCAGACAGCTGTTCCAAACAGGGCCATCTGTAGGCTTATGCGACCCAGGTTGACCGGGAAAACAGGTGGATGCTACTGCACCCACCGCTTACGCCGACAGCATCGAGAAGGCCATGGACGGGTGCCTAACAGTTATCGCTATGAAATATATAACCGGGACAGTCATCCTTTGATATATCAATTTATGAATATTGCAAGTCAATGATGTATGACTTGGCAGGATACTCTAGGCGAAGAAATATTGAGATCCATGGTGTTTAGCCCGACCAGAATGATAATGTTTATGAAATCCTAGTGAATCTGGCGGGAAAAATTGGTATAGAGGAACCAAAACCAGGAGAGATCGAAGCGGTTCACAGACTACAAACAAAAAGTGGTGTGCCACCAATCATTATGAGATTCACGACACAAAAGTTTAGAGATGTTGGGGCCAGTAAGCGGTCTCACCTGAAAAATGAGGATATCTAATCAATGAGAACATGACCGGAAACCTTCACATTTTTGATGGTGGCCTGTAGACAGTACATATGACGGTGCATTCAGAAACAGTTTGAATTGTCCGAAGTGTTCGAGCTTCGTTCGCACAAACCAGTTTTCTATCGCATAGCCAAGAATCTCGAACGTAAATTATCAACCCACCACGCCTTCTGTCTTCACGAGAAATACTAAACGGCTGGAAATCATCCATTTGAAACGTTTCCACTAGAAATAAATTACATTCGAGATTCTTGGCTATTGGATAGAAAACTGGTTTGTTCGAACGAAGCTCAAATACTTGACAATTCAAAATGTTTCTGAATGCATTGTGATATGTGTGGTCTACAGGCTACCGTCAAAAAATGTGGTTTTTTAGATGAATTAGATGAACCTTTAGCGCAACTCGATAAATTTTATGACCTCATCTTAGTGGGATATTTCAATATTGATATATCCTACATCGACAGGCACTGTGTGGCAGATTACCTAAACGTCATATCAGCATTTGGATTAGAGAGTAAAATATCAGGCTTTATTCGAGAAGAACATCTTGTTAATAAACTCAAACGTACATGCTTGATCATCTAATGGTCCGTACAACTTGCCAAAAGGCGATAGCTGGAGTTCAGCAAAAAGTGGCGGATCATTACTTCTTAGCACTAACTTTGTTTTCCTGTATAGACTTCTAAATATAGTTTATCTGGCACTATTACTATTGTGGATGGTAAGAAAATAGATGCTCTGCTCAGTGAATATAACTGGAATACACTCATTGAGTTGGGCCATCTCGAGGCATATGAGAAACTTCTTTCTGTTTCGAGCTCCTTTTATAAGATAGCTGAAAAGAAAGACATAAATAAAACAAGGAAGGTGCATAAGCCATGGAGTAACAAAGAGGTAATGTAAATGAGTTTCCTCAAAGAGAAAATTTGGCAAAGATGTTAGAACCCGGATATTTTACTGTTGAAGCAAGAACTGAGGCACACTAGGAATAAATTAACAGCAATGCTAAGAAGGGCTAGAAATCAATATTATAGATTTGAGCTCAATACTTCTAAGAATGATCCTCGTAAATCGTGGAATTTTGTAAATTCATTAGGTGGGAAGAGGAAAAATAACATTGATGAAACTATAATTACAAATTTTCCGGGTGAAGAGATAGAGCAACTAACTAAAGATTTTAACTAGTCCTTTGCTTCTGTTACCAATAATTTAACAGAAGGTAGCAGTGTAGGAACTGAGTTTCTTTCTGAACCCACCCCGAATCTGCACTCGGCATATCTGATAGGCATAAGTGAAGATCTGAAGAGTTCCATTATAAGGTTTTCTTGTGTCTGGCCTCCTGGTTGCGATGGCATAAGAATGAGAGATCTTATTATGAAATGTGATAAGCTTAAACCGGTACTTTCTTATATTCTATCAAATATAGTTAAGTCTGGAAAAATCCCAGCAGAAATGAAAGTGCTAGTGGTCAGACCAATATACAAAGGTGGAAACAAGCATAACTGCTAAAATTGCAGACCCATTGCTATTTTGTCTTTAGTAGAATGTATCCTTGAGAAAACGTTTCTCAAACAAATTTCTCAATTTTGCGAAAAGTACCACCTCATGAGTGATGTGCAGCATGGCTTTCGTAGTACTCGCAGCAGTATTATATTACTGGAAAATTTCTCTGACTTTGTAAATCAGAAGATTGATGCTAATAAGGTTGTTTTGGAGCTTTTTCAATGTCTAAAAAAAGGCGTTTGATACTATAGATCACCAAATATCGTTTTAGGAATTGTTGGCTGTGAGTTTTCGCGGACCGTATCAGTTGCTCTTCTCTAATTTTTTTCACGAAAGGTATCAGGTTGTCAGAATAAAAAATGTTAATAGCCCTCTACTGCCGCTCAAGTTTGGTGCCTCAAGGGTCAATTCTGGGCCCTTTCCTTTTTAATCTTAACATAAATGATTTCCCCTAACTGCCTTTACATTCTAGGATTTGCCAGAATACTGATGATACTGCGCTCCTTGTTTCTGGATTCAATTACAACAACACTGTTTCCTTGAGGCAAAATAATGTGTACGAAATTCTGGCGCGGTTTGACAGGAATTGTTTTTCGTTAATACGCATAAGACCCAGTTTATTTGTGTTCGCAGCCCCCACAAGATAGTTAATTTTGAGGACAACTTTATATGCACAATGAACACTGTGAGAACTGTATTTGCAGTTGTTTATGCTGGTATAGTGTGGTTACATACCTAGGAATGCATTTTGATGAGACATTGTCCTGAACTCACCACATTAAATATGTAGTGAAGAAGCTGCGAACAGTGGTTGCTGTTTTCTACAGGCTAAGATCATTGTGCAATTTACTACTACGTTTGATGATTTTTAAAGCGCTTGGCGAGTCAGTATTGCGGTATGCAGTAACAATGTACGGTTGCGCCTCTAAATCTAGGCTTAATGTCCTTAATAGGATGCTGCAAAAAATTGCTCGGAACATGTCATATGGTACTAGGGGTCCAAAGAAAACTTTCACAGGATAATGAAAATATTAGGCATTTTGACTTTACATATGTTTCTTGTGTCGATTGTTTTAAATAAAAACTTCTCTAATTCTTTCAAAATTAAAACGCTAAACAACGCGACTAACGCGCAGTGGAAAGATTTGTTTTACCAAGAGTATCTTCATACTACCGGAAAAGGACGAGAGCATATTACATTCATTCTATTATATTCAGTGACCTGTTGAAATTGCAACACTGTCTGTATGTAAGGCAAGGAATCTAGTTCAGCAATGGGTTCAGAACATAATATTATAAATCTGTGTCTCTGTTTTGACTGCGCGCTTCATTCTTTACTAATCAATGTTGTGTAGGTAGGAGATAAGGTGAAAAAAATTAAATATGGGTATTATTATCGACCACCCGCAAGTTTTTGAAAGCCACCTGTAGAAGCATTCAACATATATTGTGATTTTGGCTGTGTGTTTTTCTTTTTCTTTGGTTGTTTGTTTGTTTTTCTTCAGCAATTGTCTGATGTGTTGTGGGAGTATAGTTATGCGTTCATTTGATATGTGCAGTATATCTGCTGTTGCCACTTTGCCGTGCTGCCCTGTTCAGCAAAAGAAGCATCAATGCTTGTGCGGACAGGTTTCTTACTATGTAACTATTTTTTGGCAAATGAACATCAACATCAACCAACTATTACTTATGAGCAGTTGTGTATCTCCATCTTAACCGGCGCATGGCACTTTCTTCCTCAAAATTACCAACTTCTAAAACATTTGTGCGACCTAAACTTGCATACGCTTGCGCAATATTTGACCCCCATAAGTCTAGCCTTATCTCAACCCTTGAATTTGTTCAGAATCGTGCCACTCGCTTTATTCTTTCGAACTACTCGCGATACTCTAGCACATCCGCCTTGAAGTGCCAACTACAACTTCCTTCTTTCGCTTCCCGTCGCCAAATTTCACGTGTCTGCCTTTATCACAGGTTTTTCTATTGTTCACTCCGTGCCAGTAAGCTCATTCTACCAGTACGTCGAACACTCCGCACAGGCCATTCAAACAGCGTCATCCCGCATCGTGCCCGCAATACTATACATTGGTTGGTTTGGTTTGGTTTATAGGGGTTTAACATCCCAAAGCGACTCAGGCTATGAGAGACGCCGTAGTGAAGGGCTCCGGAAATTTCGACCACCTGGTGTTCTTTTACGTGCACTGACATCGCACAGCACACGGGCCTCTAGAATTTCGCCTCCATCGAAATTCGACCGCCGCGGCCGGAATCGAACCCGCGTCATTCGGGTCAGCAGTCGAGCGCCATAACCACTCAGCCACCGCGGCGGCACTACATTGGTTGGCTTTTTGGGGGAAAGAAAATGACGCAGTATCTGTCTAATATATCGTTGGGCACATGAACCGCGCCGTAAGGAAAAGGAAAAAGGAGGGAGTGAAAGAAGAAAGGAAGAGAGAACTGCCGTAGTGGAGGACTCCGGAATAATTTCGACCACCTGGGGATCTTTGACGTGCACTGACATCGGACAGAACACGGGCGCCTTAGCGTTTTGCCTCCATAAACACGCAGCCACCGTGGTCACTACTATATTCCAGAAGTAATTTTTTGTGCAAACAGCTTGTGACTGGAATGACCTTCCCTGCGATTTAGCGCTAATCCCTGGTCCTGTCTATTTCAAGACTGCCATTGAGGAAGCCATGTCATCGTTATGATTCCCACGTAACATTCATTGTGAACCACCCATCCCTCATGTAATGTCCCGCATGAGACCCTTGGGGTTCAAATAAATAAATAAATAATAGAAGTCAGAGGAGCAAGAATGCATTGTCTATCAGATACAGATTGACTTATGCACAATTTTGACCGGCGATATGCAACGCCTATTATAACATGTCTTGAGTTGAATAAAATTTGTTCGGCCACTGCGCCAAGGGTAATGAAGTTTTCGAAGTTCTGCAAAACGGCTGTGGCTTAGTCCTGGTTAAACCTGGAGTGACGCGATAGCTCCGCCTGGCCGAGTGGAACTTGCTCAGTTGAATTGCAAAGTCAGTCTTTCGCCGGTCCGTTTCGCTGGGCGCTCCTTCATCTTCGACCCATTTGACACGGACATGCGCACAGCTGTTGCGCACCGCGCCGCCGGCAGCAGCAGCTGCTGCGAGCCACGTGACCTACCCACGCGACCAACGGCCGCACCACGTGGTCAATCCACGTGACAAACCACATAACCAGCGGCGCCGCCACGGAGCTCAAGTGGTGCCACGCTGAAGGGTCGAAGAGGTGGCATAGTGTAGCAACCGCTACAAAAAGGGCTTCCGTGGGTTCAGGGACGAATCATTGAGAAGTTGAAAGTCTATGCTGCTTTTAATAAAGCGAGCGACGCAGCCACCTCGTGCGGTGCTCTCTCTCGATATAGATAGTGTTGTGTAACCAGGAATGAAGAGTAGCTCTCTCCATTCTTAAGCGGGGTTTGTGTTACAGCGATAAGATCGCATTGAAAACAACGTTCTGATAAATATACACTAAGCTGGTACAGATTTTTATTTATGCTGCAGAAATTGCAGTGGAAAATGGAAAGGCTTTCGTTCTCCTGCCATAAAGCGTCTATTTTATCAATAGAAAAGGCCAGAATACTGACCACCTGAGCGAAGTCATCCTTACAGGTTACATGCAGGATGTGTGAGTGGTCTCTCTTGCACATCAGGATTTTGCCATTTGATACCCATGCGTTTTTCCAGTCTTTCCTTTTGGCTTTCAGCGCTTTCCGAAGCAGCACATTGTTTGCTTGGCACAAGTGCTGATTGATAAAAACGCCATTGTTGTCGTTGAAGTTTAGAATTTTAGTTTTAAGCCGTTGCTGTTTTGCGGTTCCAGAAGCAAACCTGACAATGATCTTGGGTTTTTCTTTTTCTCTTGAGGCCACACGGCGGATAACTTCAACATCGAACTCACAGAAGAACTCTGTTGTCAAGTAGCGACAGACTGAAGTTATCGTTGAAATTATATTTTCATCTGGTGGCCTATGGTTTCAAGGTAATTTCATCTAATGCATTGGTGCAGTTAAGTTAATTCGCGCCTGAGATTTTTCACTTCACTTGTGAGGCGATTGTTTTCCTTCTTAGTCTCCTGGTTTACGTTTTTAATGGCAGAAAGGGCCTTTCTGAGCTCGGCATTCTGAGTTTTAAATTCTTCGAAATTTTCATTCATAAACTGGTTTCTCTAGTCCTTGCAGGGATGGTCGCGGAGCCCGAAGAACTTATGTGGTACGTTCACTGAGCCGTCGGTGTAGACGTGCAGCCTGTTCCCGTGGTGCTCATGTATATATTCAAGTGTAACTTGTTTTAATTCTGTCGGCCATAACTCGATCTTCTTCCTAATGCCGGGCACGGAAAGAAGCACACGAGGTTGCTGAAGGCTCTACAGTAGAGAGACGGTCTTAAGGCGGGTCACATCGTCAAAGGTCTCACAAACGCCCATCCCGAAAAATGGCACTGCAACCGACGAACATTCCCGACCTCTCTACCAAAGCCCTTACCGAGTGTCATCACGACAACGCCAATAAATCTTGGACAAAATAGACGAAGTGCTTCGTGGTGACACCATTCGGGCTTTGAAAAGCCGTTGGGCAGCCGCGGGACGGGATATTGTAATCGAGGTTCAAGTTTCCAGTCCACGTGGTGGCAGATCGGCCACATTAATCAGATCTCTAGTGGTTGTAGAGTGCTCGTACTTTGCGTGCAACAACTGCATTAGACCTCGGCTCTGCAATGTGGTCTCCGCACGAACTTAGCCATCCGAGTCAACATCTGTCCATATACGGATGAACGATGCGTTGACACAAATCTCTATGCGTCTGATTGCGTCGGTTTTCGACAGCGTCCTCTATCGTCCCTGGGCACATGCAGGGACAAAAACAGAGCCGAGCACGTGCGCATTAAACGTATCAGCTGCACTTTCTGCTATCTGGCTCTGCCTGTACAAGCTCGCAGCGCAAAGGGTTGAGCCCACTGGGCACGTGGTGCATACCACAGCGTGTACCCAGCAAGGCGTTCAAACTTGCCAAACCCCTGCAATTACTTTATCCTAAATTCTGCTTTTACTTGAGATGCTTCGACCAGCTGGTGCACATGCAGGCAATGACTGACCTTGTAGACGATCGGCACGTGTTGGCCGGCAGTTACCTACAGTTTCAATTCCGGCTTTTTTAAAATTTTCTTTTGGGGGAGGTGGCGCGGGCACTAAGACTCACCTTGGTCTGCACGCTTGCTTGAAGAGCGAATTTTCAAACGACGGAATCGAGGTTACGACGCCTACTCGTTCGCTATAACCGATTTGTGCGACAACATATGTTCGTTTTATCTGAGGTGACCACTGCCCTGCCCCATATTTCGAGGGTAGCACCGCAAACGTTCGTAATAAGCGAGCGTTCATTATAACTGTGTCAGTTATAAATGGGTTGGACTGTATATAAATATAACTATATATATATATATATATTAACTCACTATCCGGAAGAGAAGCGCTCAGGCAGGGAGAGGGATCAAGAAAAGCGTATCGCTGGCAGCGATATATTTTATATCGCCAAGTTCACTGCTGCAAAAACGGGCGGTCGTGTGAGAATTTTCCAGGAACTGTGTTCCCTGTCCTTTGGCTTCATACTCAAAGCAACGCTTTGGCAGCCCGCAGCAGCGAGCTGCTAGTAAAATCCAATAGGAAATGCAGCTCGACGGCGCCCTATCAAAGTGACGGCATATAGTTAAGCGCGCCAGCTTGTCAACTGATCTTGTGGGGTGCTTCTCGCGCTGAGCGCAAGGAAGGCATAGTGTGGCATAGCGGGCGCTTCCGGACGAGCACCTTTTGGCGCCTTTGGCCACAAGAAAAAGACGCGCCATTCCCGGACCACAGGGTGGCCAGCGCACCAGGGCACGTCTGTCGGCTATAGGAAAACAGTGAACGAATGACTCGACACATGCTCGCCCTAGACAACTTTTCTTGTTTCTGAAGAGCGACACTGGAAAGTAGGAAAGTCGCGAGGAATAAATGCTGGCGTTATAGTGAACCTGCGCTGAAGTTTGCAGTGTCGATTGCAGCGCCATAACACACTGACTAGCGAGAAGAGCAAGCTGTTTTGGTGCACTCTCAGTGCTTTTCCACGCCACCTGCAGGCGCTTATTGGCGTGAGCCTCCGCGCTCTGTATAGAGGCCCCATGTGCCGTGCTTCAGGTATCTGGGCTATGCATGCTATCAGCGAAACGCCGGTATCTAATCCCGCAGAATGTGTTTTTGCATCTGCAGCGGCCCAAGCGACCAAAGCGGCTGACGACAGCAGTTGTTATTCGCCGAATGGAACAGTTGCAGTGCCACCTGGGCAGCGCAGGTACCCTATGTTTGCTCACAGGTGACCCAAATGTACTGATATTGGCGCTAACTCAGCTTGGCTTATTGAGCGCGTTGGAGGATGCAGATAATTTAGTTTGGAGTAGATAATTCGCTTGCCGCATACAGTTATCATCAGTCTTGAGTTGCGCCTTTTTACGGAGCTCTTCCTCTACTATCACCAGCATTGGTCTCTGTGATAACGCGTTCAACTACTAAGCACCTAGTGCTATCTTTGCCCTGGCAGACACAGTTTGATAGATATAAACGCATAAGTGGCTGTTAGTGCGAGTTAATGTACTTTCAATAGTACCAAGTCGACAACCAGAAGATCTACACCACAGCGGCTTACAAGGGAAATTGTTGGCTCTATGCTGGAATACCATTTATTTAGTTACTACGTGTTGGCTGTCCTCAATATGGGAGCAAAGCCAAATGAACAAAAATTGCTCTACGGGTATGTCTCCGAGACAGCAAGGTAGAAACACGCAGCGATTATGGCAGGCAAGTGCACCGGCACATACAACAGGCAGGCAGGCTCGCGCATAGCATTAAAACTCTTCAGTGAAGAACATGCGGCCACAAATAGAAAACTCATCAGCGGCAATCACTGTCGCTGCACTGAACCGTCAGTGAATGCAGCCAAACACTTGCTCGGAGTGGTCGCACTGAACAAATGATCGGGAACATTTCGGACAGGAACCCTGTAATGATAGAAATTTCCGCGCACATCTTGTAAAGTTTTACGTGTGTTCAGGTTCCTCCAGAGAAATCTGCTCGCGTTGCGGGAGCACGAAAATTACAACTCGCCCCGCTTGGCTTCTAAAAATAACAAAGCCACGTGACAGCAGCGATGAGGAATTGCACGTTCAAAAAAGAGAGCAATAGCGCTGCAGAGTTGTCTGTCTAATCAGGGGTTGGTCGGCGAACGCCGACAGGTGCGGACTCGTGGCATATGAGCTCCGTGTTTTTCGGGTATTTTGATTCGCCTAAACCCTTTGGACTGCCTTCTTTTGGGGTGGAATCGACGCCGATAACGAAGAGGACCACGAGGACCCAAGATACGAGCTGGTGGGTCCGACATTTCGATTTTTATCGGTCCTTGAACTTCACACGTGGTCGGCGCGACAGTAGGCCTGGCTAGGCCTAACACGAGTACGGGGCTCCGCGGCCTCCCCGGCCTCAACGAGAGAGGGGCGAAGACCGGAGAGAAGTCCCAGATGAACACCCCTAGCGACAGACAGCCCACAATGACGGGCTTGAATAGCTTTATACCAGAAATGCCAGAAAATATGGACGAAGACTTCCAAGAAACGACCGAAGAGAACCCCGGGCGGCAGAGTCGGGGGGGCTCCGTGAGAGCGACGAGACCGACGCATAACAGCAGCGACCCAGTAGGAAGAAACACGCAAGTTTCCGAAAACAAGGATATGGAACTGGATTGGATAGTCGTAGGACTGAAGGTTCGGAGAAAGCAACAACAAAGAATGGAGATGCAAGGGACCCCGGGGAAGACGACCCCGGAGCATCTCTCGGAAGGAATGCAAACTACAAGGGGAGCACCAGCTGCGCAGAAAGAAGCAGAGAAAGGAGGAGGCGAGAGGAGGAGACTGCCGCCGCTCACGAAGGACGACTTAAAAGTAGTTCTCCGACCTAGAGGACTCACAGTCAAGGATTTGCAAACACACCAAGTGGCAAAGGCAGCAGCGGAGGCTACCGGGCACGAATGCAAGACAGGAGACTTCATCATAAGACTACGAAATGGTTCTAACATAATAATCATCAGCACTGGCGGCGAGATAGTAGCCAGGAAGATCAGAAATATCACGCAGCTAAAATTTGGCGATAAAACCTACGCAGTCAACGCCTACGTGGCGGCACCGGAGGACACGGTGAATGGAGTCTTCCACGGGGTGGACCCAGGAACTACACCGGATGAGCTCAAGGACAACCTCAGACTACGCAGGCAGGGGGTGAAGATCCTGGCGGCCAGGATGCTTGGAAGCTCGAGCACGGCCGTCATCACCTTCGAAGGCACTTTTCTACCCAAGCAGGTGATCTACCATGGAGGAGAGATGTGGTGCTACGCATACAAACCAACGAGACAAGTCTGCTACAACTGCGGTCAGCAAGGACATCGGATGGACGTCTGTCCAAGCCCACAAACCAAGACCTGTAGGCAGTGCGGATGTCAGAACCCGGCGGAGGCACACCAGTGTACACCCAAGTGCATGCTTTGCGGCGGAGAGCACGCAGCCGGCTCGAAGGACTGCAAGCAGCGCCTTAAGCAAGCGAGCGAGCTACGCTGGGGACCTCAGCAGCAGCAAGGTCGGCGCAGCAGAAGCCGCAGCAGAGGAGGGAAACCGCGATGGTTCGGGGACGAAAGCAGAGACCCTGACAGAAGCCAGTCGCGGAGTCGCAGCCGCGGCAGACCCTGGAATCAAAACCAGGGGAGCGGACAAGACGAGTCCTTTCCACCACTGGACAACGGAAGCAAGCAGCAGCAGCAGCAACAAGAACAGAGACAACCCAAGCAGCAACAACAACAGCAGCAGCAGCAGAAGAAGAAGAACGGCGGCAACTCGCAGGTGAGCTGGCGGGACGGCCCTCCCAAATCGCTATATGCTCCGCACTCTAACACAAACGGAACACAAAACACACAAATCCAAAAACTATCAGAGGAAAACGCCAGTCTTAAGCGCGAATTGGGACAGTGCCGCGAAGAGTTGAGGCAACTAAGAATACAGCTAGGCGAGATAATTAGGGAGAAACAAGAAATCAGGGCCGGTTTTGCACCAATAAGGACACCAACACCACCAACACAGATTGAGGAAGAATTACAACAGGATATAAGGCCGGACAGCCCAATAATGAAACTCATAGAGGAGATGCGCAACGAAATGAGGGGATGCGTAGTGAAATGCGCAGCGAAATGCAGCAGACACAGCAGAAGGTAGCTATGCAAGAGCAGAGCTTCAGGAACTACGTTAAGAGTCAAACCACGCAGAGAACAACCAACGATGCGAGAGATAGGCTCTTTAACGAGCGCAGGTTCAGCACTGAAACCGCCAGCACGAGTAGCGCTAACCAAACATGGCTGAGCGAAATCAACAATTAGAGCTATGGCAATGGAACTGCAGAGGCTACGCACGCAAGCAAGGCCTCTTGTAGCAGTACAGATATTCCAGGGGAACCACACCAGATAATATTTTACTACAGGAAACAAACACCACGACACCAAAAGTCAGAGGGTACACATGTCAAGAGGGCAGCCGCATTGCCACCTTAATTAGTAACAAGGTGGTGGCCATAGAACACAAACAGATAGAGGACACAAACATAGATCACATAATCACAGAGATAATTCCCAAGAAGAAAGCGAAAACCAAAAGCACCCTAATATATAACCTATATAGTCCGCCGAGGCAAACAAATGGCGACTTCCTCAGGCTCTTTGCGGAGGCGAAGAGACTAGCAGGGCAAAACACCCTTCTCATAGCAGGCGATTTCAACGCCAAAAGCCCAAGATGGGGCTACCCCAGAGATGACAAGAAGGGGCGTGGCATCTGCTTAGCGGCAGAGAGCACAGGGTGCGACCTCCAAACCGACGAGAGCCAGCCAACCAGACAAGGCAACAGCGTGAGCCCAGATACGAGCCCGGACCTCACCTTCGTAAGAGGCAACAAGCAGGTAGAATGGGAAAACCTTCTCGAGAACCTGGGTAGCGACCACTACATAGTCAGAACCTGCATGGTGGCCGAGGGGGTCAAAAGGAAGGTTGGCACGGCACGAATCACAGATTGGGACGCTTTCAGGGTACAATGCACGCAGCTGGAGGGCGAAATCGAATCCGTAGAGGAGTGGAGTCAAAAGGTTCGGCAAATCCAGGAGGGACACACGAAAGCTGTGGATAGAACAGAGCAAACACCGGAAGTAGATAAAAGGCTCATCGGGCTACGGGAGGCAAGACGAGGGCTTACCAAGCGCTGGAAAAGGCAGAAGCTAAACCGAAAGCTTAAAAAGAAAATCGCTGAGATAACTGAAAAAGCAGACCAATATGCAATACAACTGGCAAGGCAGGGCTGGTAGCAGTTCAGTAATTCGCTGAACGGCACGCTAGGCACGGCTAGGATGTGGCAGATTCTCCGAGCCCTCATGGACCCAACCCAAAGCAAAACCGAAGGCAGCAAGTCGCTACAGAGACTGGTACATCAATATGATTGAACCGAGGAACAGCTGCTAGAGGAAGTTAGGATAAAATGCTACGGGAAGGATCAGATAGAAAGCTACAAGGAAGAGTATAAAGGCGAAGAGAATCTAAACATGGACAGGCCTATCACTAAGGAAGAGGTAATCGAGGCGGTAAGAGCGGCCACAAAGAACACGGCACCGGGAGCAAACAAAATCGGCAACTCACTAATCAGGAATCTCAGCGACAACGCCATAGACCAGCTAGTGGTGTACCTCAATAAGCTTTGACAATCCGGCACGGTTCCGGCAGAGTGGAAGCACGCAATGGTGGTTATGATACCAAAGCCAGGCAAAAAGCTATCGATCGAAAACCTCAGACCCATTTCCTTAACATCATGTCTAGGTAAGCTCTACGAGAGGATAAGCACCAAAAGGATTCAAACACATCTGGAAGGAGGAAGGTTATACCCGGATAGCATGTACGGTTTTAGTGCGAACCTGTCCACCCAAGACATCCTAATACAGCTTAAGGAGGATGTTCTAGCCACGATGCCAAAAGCAGGAGAAAACGTGGTCATGGTCCTCGATATAAAGGGGGCCTTCGACAACGTCAGCCACAACGCCATCATGGAGGGAATCAATAACACCAACTGCGGAAGAAGAGTCCATAATTATGTCAGGGCCTTCTTAAGCGATAGAACTGCGACAGTCGGGCTTGGAGACCTTAGAAGCGACCCTTTCAGCACACCATGCAAGGGCACTCCCGAGGGATCGGTCATCTCACCGATATTATTCAACGTTGCGATGATCGGGCTTGCGCGGCAACTCGAGAGGATACCAGGGATAAAACACGCGATGTATGCCGATGATGTCACGGTATGGGTCACCCAGGGCTCTCTGGGGGAGAAGGAGGACAGACTACAGGAAGCAACCGCGTGCGTGGAGAAGTACACCAGAGAGAGAGGCCTCAGATGCTCAACCGAGAAATCGGAGCTGCTGAGAGTCGGAAGACATCCCACTAAAGCGGAGCTGGAAGTCTACCTGGAAGGGCAGAGGATCCCAGAGAAAGACATGATAAGGGTGCTAGGTATGTGGCTGCAAAGAAGCAGGGAATGCAGCCACACCATCAGCCTAATAAGTAAAGCAGCAGAGAAGCTAGGAAGAATGATCAGCAGAGTATCGCATAGGCTGTACGGCATGAAAGAGGAAGACACGCTCAGACTCGTGAGCAGCCTGATAGTCAGCCGAGTCACCTATTCACTGCCCTACCAGATACCAACCAAAGCCGACATGGCACAGATAGCTGTAATATTAAGGAAGGCATACAAGACCGCCCTGCATCTACCTAGGAACCCACCGAACGAGAAACTACTCCAGCTAGGGATTAGTAACACCTTCCAAGAGCTGAGGGAGGCCCAAATCAGGGCACAGTATACGAGACTCCGAGGCACGCCAACAGGCCGGGAACTGCTGAAAAGAATAGGGGTGGAAACACAAGAGCGCCTTGACAGGTACAGGGACGTCCCGGATGGAATTAGAAAAGCCACTCGGGTCGCACCCCTGCCCAGGAACATGGATCCGAACCTGCACGAAGGAAGACGGAAAGCAAGAGCCGAGTATATCGATCGAGGCTTAGCCAATCTGGAAAACACGGTCTTCACGGACGCGGCGCTGTACCTGATGGATAGGAAGCGCACGGCCGCGGCTGTAGTAGTCGACCACCAGGGAGAACTGATCACCTGTGCAGCGGCAGATGCTGCGGACGCAACAGAAGCCGAGGAGGTTGCCATAGCTCTAGCGGTCGCTTGCGGCTCCCAGGGAAACAAATCTCTAAACATACTTACAGACTCGAAAGAGGCATGTAGGAACTACACTAGGGGAAGGATAGGTGCCGCAGCCATGAACATACTCAGAAAAGCGCGTGTCTCAGACACAAAACACATACACAGCCTGGTTTGGATACCCGGACATGCAGGTATTAAGGGAAATGAAAGAGCGGACGGCCATGCTCGAGCGATGAGTTTCCGAGTGTGATTACCGGATGACTTTTGCACCCGAGCCTGCGACGGGGGGTATGCAGAGCACCTGGCCCTATACAGGGGCTTAAGGTATAAATATCCTCCGCCACACAAGGCACTAACAAAGGAAGAGGCTACCGGGTGGCGCAGACTGCAGACGGGTATTTTTCCAAATTTACACATACTAAAAAAGATGTTTCCGACACCATACAGAGCCACATGCCCGTGGTGCGGGGCGGTACCAACGCTGTACCACATCACATGGGAGTGTGAGCGAAACATAAAATTCCACCAACACAAACACACAAGTGCGGAGCAATGGGAGAGCCGGCTCGTCAGCAGCGAGCTCACGGTTCAAAGGACCCTGGTGCAGCACGCTTACGAGGCAGCGCGGCTCAGCGGAGCCCTGGAATGAGGGCCCGACCTTGCGAAGACGGGATCCGGGATCGCCTGATATGAGGACGACGCGGATCCTGCTGCCGCCGAACTACGCAAATGTTCAATAAAAGTTTTTCACTCACTCACTGTCTAATCAGGGCAAAGCGAGCAGCGCATGTTTCACCCTCGCTGTGCGCCCGCCGAACTGCGCGCATGACGTTGTTAATAAAGAAAACAGCTCCTACCACCAAGCGCTGCATATAATTAGACAGTCAGCTCAGAGCATGAAAGGACGCGCACACTCACTGCGATGACGTCTCAATTTAGGCGTCAGATGGCGTGGCGACGCAGTTTATTTTAATAATAATAATATTTTAATAATAATAATAATAATTGGTTTTTTGGGGAAAGGAAATGGCGCAGTATCTGTCTCGTATATCTTTGGACACCTGAACCGCGCCGTAAGGGAAGGGATATGGGTGGGAGTGAAAGAAGAAAGGAAGAATAGGTGCCGTAGTGGAGGGCTCCGGAATAATTTCGACCACCTGGGGATCTTTAACGTGCACTGACATCGCACAGCACACGGGCGCCTTAGCGTTTTTCCTCCTTAAAGACGCAGCCGCCGCGCTCGGGTTCGAACCCGGGTACTCCAGATCAGTAGTCGAGCGCCCTAACCACTGAGCCACCGCGGCGGGGGCCTCATTTTACCGCCGGTTCTACATTTTCGTGGACAATGGAGAGCATCATAAAGCTCGTGGCGCACGATTTCCCTTCTTCGGGAACAATCTAGACGCATCTAGCCAACCTGACAAGATGGCAACGAGGAAGACGAAAGAGGGGAACTTTTGGAAGCAGACGAAGAAAAGAAGTACACTATCGCGTTTACTTCAACTGCTCTTTTTTAATGCGGGAAATAACAACCTATATATAGGAAGAAGAGGTGGGGGTGCTCGTGAGCAACCACTGATTTTGCGACGCAGCTTATAGCAACAAATGCGGCATGAAATTACGAAAGCAGTGCAGGCGACTACGTCAGACGAAGGTAATGCAAAAACTTTGGGGCCTTCTCAACGACATTGTTAAATGTTATAGCATTTCGGTTGACTGCCATGGTGTCTACACTGATGCTCCAATGATCTTGAGATGTTTCCGCCAAAACTTCGTTTGGAACTGGTTCCATTGCCATTTTATGTTTTGCGTGAGTCACCACGTTCTAAATAGTTCGAACAAGTTCAATTAGATTATAATAATACAAGATTATACTAATCCGAACCACTAATCCGCTCACTAATTCCCACTAAGCTAACTTAATACATTTTCTAGGGTGGGGCTATTTCCGAATTTTGGCTTCCATTTAAAATTTTGGGGGTGAGCCAAACTTATATTTTAACGGTCCTGAGACTTTGAAACTTGGCGGTGCCCCATGATTGGTCACCTGGTGGTCACGTGATGTCGATGACGTCAAGAAGCTATCAACCAATCAGAGAACTACGTGACAGAGAACCCGGAAATTTTTAGCGGGACAACAATCATATAATCGCATTACTTAAAAAAAACAAAACGGGTTTTGAAAAGCTTTAG
Source organism: Amblyomma americanum (assembly GCA_030143305.2). Classification (NCBI taxonomy): domain Eukaryota; kingdom Metazoa; phylum Arthropoda; class Arachnida; order Ixodida; family Ixodidae; genus Amblyomma; species Amblyomma americanum. Next base: position 54,117 of record JARKHS020021064.1, read on the forward strand.
GCTAAAATTGATGATAAATATAACAAATAGTCATGTGTTCCTCGCAGCCATGAATTTCCAACTAGCCCGATCAGCCATGCACGCGAGCTACGAAGGTAACCCGCCTCCCCTTGAGAGCAGAGAATAACAACATGACGAAGTTGTCCTAAATGAAGAGAACTTTCCGACATAGTATACATAATAAGAACTCAGGATAATACGTCATCAGAGCGATCTGCGTTACCTGCACACAAAGCATGCTCGGCAAGCGACCATACGCGTGGAGGCGACTGAAAGTTCAAGTTCACCGGCACCATATTTCACAACGAGGCTGCTCTCACTGTATTGACCTTGTAATACTCCGAGCGGTATCCTGACTTCGATGTAATTGTGTGGGTTATAGGTCAGGAGTGCGCTCGGTGAGAGGGCTGCGCTGCAGTTGCTAAACGGCACGATCCAGCGCATCCGCCAGGGAGACTGCCACATCTGCGATTATAATAAAATAAGAACTGTACTACTATATTCTGTAGCAAGCTGCATCTGTTTCTGACGCTGGAAAACCGGTAACGCGTAGGGATATCTAATGACACCGGCAGACAAGCGATCTTTTTTTGTAGAATGCATTTTGAAACCGCGCAAAAAGACAAGGGACAGAGAAGAAACCAACAGGACCAACCCCGTCCCGTCTCTTTTTGCGTGGTTTCAAAATGCATTCTACTACTAGTCACCTACTAGCCCGCCTCTCTCTATTATATTTTTTTTCGCTGCAGCATAGCTATGCCCAAATGGAAATTATGAATTTTTCATTTAAAAAAAACTGTCACCTGCAAAGGATTACCGGGCTAGAAGGAGGCTATGTTCATATCTACCGTTGATTTGAAATTCATTAACCGCTTTGATGAGAAAAACAGTTTTTCGCGGTGCTTAACGTCGCATAGCGACTCAGCCAATGAGGGATGCCATAGTGGAGCACTTTGGATAATTTCCACCACCTAAGGTTCTCTAACATGCACTGACCTCACACAGCACACAGGCCTTTAGCATTTCGCCTCCATCAAAATGGGACCGCTACAGCAAGGATAGAATCCGGGTCTTGCGCGTCAGCAGACGGGCGCCATGAGAGTAACAAGCTTGATGAGGGAAAGGTGCTGGGACGATACTTAACCTGCTATTGCAGAGAAACGGCTCTTAAAATGAGGTGCTTATGTATACCGGTTCCTTATGTTATGAAACACCATGAATTTTTTTCATTGTTCATTTGGCGTTCTCAGACCAGTGAAGTCACACAGATCACAACATAAGAGGCACTCGTCACGTGCCCATAGGACAGACGTTTTCTTGTAGCACGCAATATTTCAGTACTGTCCACTGCGAATACCACCATATTGGCATTAACAGTAACTCTCAAAAACTTGTTCCTACCCCTGGTAACAAAGGTGAAAAAAGTTGAAGCATGCTTTAACACAAAAATTACAGTTCGAAACAGCTGCCAACTAAACAGGCTGCAAAAAATCTCATTTGTTAGAGTAACCTGCCGTATTGCTCTCCAACAGTGCCACGGGGATCCAGCTGTTTTACTTTTGGCTATCAGTGTGATTTCGCGGGAGTGAATTTCGAACACTGCAGTTTCATTTCGAAAGAGATGAAACAGAAACATCGATGTGCTGTGCGGTCTCAGTACACGTAGAAAAACTCTTGGTGGTCGACATGAATGCGGATGATTTCACTACAGCGTCTGCCATAGCCCACTGAGAACTTCTGAACCTTAAACTGCACGTACATTTGGTGCATTAGCACTTAGTGGGTATTCTGTACATTTAGTCATTGTGTTTGTTTATCAGTGTGTTTGCCTGTCTGAAGCCTGCTTTGTGCAGGCTGCTCACCTGCCCCACAGGTGGTGAGTAACATGCTACCTAGGTGCCCAGGTGCGTCTGCGTGCATGCTTGCGTGCGTGTGTGCGTGTGTGTGCGTGCGGGGGGACCTGCATTACACTCCCCTGTGTTTGCTTTCCCGCGAGGCACCGCGCAGCAGCAGCCTCACCTCGAGGAGGAACGCATTCCCTTATCAGTTACATTAACTAGCAAGAGAAGGCGCCAGCGTCGAAGCGTGAGACTGCTTGAAGACCGCGCGCGGGAGAGGGCATGAGGCTCTTCGGCTGGGATCGTCAGCGCGAGCGGACGCGTCGCTCAAGGCGTCGCTCTTCCCCGGCGAGCCGAGGAAGCGGCGGGAAGACTGGCTCCCGTATCTCGTCCCGTCCAGGCCTCGGAGCATCCCTTGTCCTAGCGTCGGCGAACATTCGCTCGTAACCTTGCTGGTGAGTAGGAGGACCTCGATTCATTAGCATATGTTGTTGCTAGCTGGCGTTATTGTTGCTGTAGCAATAAATGCCTGCTTGTGTCAGCCAATGTGTCGTTCCTTTGTTCCGTCAGAGCAAGGACCACCGTGGTTGGCGTGCGCTCGGTAGCGTACGCGATCACGGGGTGGAGTCCGGGCGGCTTTGAACCGTGTCAGCCGCGATTAAGCGGGGAGAACGTATTTATCTCCCCAATTCATCCCCACATCTGGCGCCCAGCGTGGGCCCCTTCTTGGAACATTGGACGACTGTCTGTTCGGTTCGAGGAACGCTCTTTGTCCGGACTTGACAAGTGTTAGGCCTAGGGTGAATTTTGATCACTGGGACCTGCGGCATGCTTTCTTCAGTGCGAGGTGTATTGCGCTGCAGCATGTTTGAACTTTTCGTCATGCTCAGCTCATTTTTGATGAAGTTTTCCCTGGAGTTTCTTCACGAGAACCACTTGCTCCGCATCGAGGGAACGCGAGGCCTAGCACCCGCGGAGTTGCCGAGCCCGAAGCGAGTGAGTACGGAAGCCGCGTGGGTGCTCCGAGTTTCTGTATATATTTTTTCTACTGTCTCTTTTTCGACTCTGGGAGTCGCGGCTCCGGGAGCCGGGTGGCCTGGGGCCACGGGTGACGCTACAAGCTCGCTGGTGTTGCAGCTCGGCACCGGGCACTCCGACACCGTCCGATACGGTGGACGCCGACCACTCAGAAGCTGCTTTGTGCAGCTAGCGGGGTACGACAACCCCACAAAGCTGATGTCTCCTCGCAGCTGCGCGCACATAACCCGTTTCGGGTCTGTTGGGGGTCACGGTCGTTGTCAGTGGTAGTCAGGCCTGAGGCTTTTCAGAGCTGCCTGCACCACGCCAGAAGAGACACGACCACCGGACCATGTTGTTGACAGGGGGCGCACTTTGCTGCCCGCCCGTCTTTTTTTTTTGTAACCTCGCACGAACTGAAAAGTCTCGTTCAACTCAAGAAAGGGCTTTGTTCACTCGAACTTTGCGTTTGCACAGCCGCCCGACACGTTTTGCTAGCGAGGTAGGCATTGTGCCACGAGACCCTTGGGGACGCCGTTCCCACTCCCGTGACCAACGTTAAAGGCACACTAAGATCGATTCGGCAGTTTTGAAGATCCCCCCCCCCCCTCAGGCTTGCTGTTCGGTGCACATCGTCTCGCTGCCACCTGCTGCGACGGAGCGGCCTGCATCTTGTTCGCCGCATCCATTCAGGTCAGCTGTAGCGAGAGCAGTCAGCAGTCACCTTCGGCTGCTCCTGCCCTGGCGACTACTGCAGAATCCTGGCCTGCAGTTTTCCCACCGGCCTTCTTTGCGCGGGCCTGCGGACACGGTAGTCCGCGGGCCGTGCGAGTCGTCCCAGCGGAGACCTTCACGCCGCCTTCGGAACACCGCGGAAGTCTGCGTGGACGTTGTAGGCATAACCTCCGCTGCAAGACGTGCCTCAAGGCCAGGAGACTCCTCCATAGCATGTACTTTCAGGCGCGTGGGTCTATTTAAGGTTGGGGGATGTGGGGACCTGCCCTGCAGTCTCCTGTGTTTGCTTTCCGGCGAGGCACCATGCAGCAGCAGCAGCCTCACCTCGAGGAGGAACGCATTCCCTTCTCAATTACATTAACTAGCAAGAGAAGGTGCTAGCGTCGCAGCGTGAAACTGCTTGCAGCCCGCGCGCGGGACAGGGCATGAGGTTTTTCGGCTAGGATCGTCGGCGCGAGTGGACGTGTCGCTCGCGGCTCCGCTCTGCGCCGGCGGGGCGAGGAAGACACGGGAAAACTGGCTCCCGTATCTCGTCCTGTCCAGGCCTCGGAGCATCCATTGCCCTAGCGTAGGCGAACATTCGCTCGTAAACTTGCTGGTGAGTCGGACGACCTTGACTCATTAGCGTACCTTGTTGCGAGCTGGCGTTATTGTTGCTGTAGCAATATATGCCTGTTTGTGTCAGCCAATGTGTCGTTCCGTTGTTCCCTCAGAGCAAGGCCCGCCGTGGTGCGTGCGCTCGGCAGCGTACGCGATCACGGGGTGGGTCCGGGCGGCTTTGAACCGTGTCAGCCGCGATTAGTTGGAGAGAACATAATTCACCCCCACATTGTACACATAGCAACCTTCCCACGATGTCAGGTGGCAGTTCAAATAATCGCAAGAAGTTGCTCCGGAAAAGCACACTGGGTGTCAGCCCAACACAAGCGAACAGGGTCTCACCCATGGCAGCACCTGCCATTCAGGGCCGTGGCGCACCGCTTAACCGCTGCACCGTCGCACCAGGAGCGGTATGTGGACTCCTAACGTATGAATGCCGAGAATGACCAATTCTGCATATATGGGCACTAAGGCAAGATCGTTATGCGAACAACTGCCCTCCGTAAACACTGGATCTGAATGCCGCAACCCAACCGAAAACCGAGCTTGTAGCGCACCTGATTCGCATTTTGCGTGACTACGAAAATTGTCCATCATTCTTCTCCTCCTTCTTTCGCGCCCCCAAAATGTTCATTACTGTGCACTAGAACTACAATTTACGCCAGAGAAGTTTCATGCACATCGCTTTGCTGTTTAAGGTGAATATCTCACGCAACTGACACCGCTAGACTTCAAAGGCGCTCGATGCCCCGTGACGACGGGTTCGCGCTTTCGTTCGCGGTTACCAAGTCTACGGATCCCTAGATTATAATCCGGCGCAATTACTAAGGTGAGATATTCCGATAGGAAGAATCGGCAAGTTAGCCAGACCAATACACCGTAATGCTTTATTGATGGGTACACCAAAAGCGCTTCCAGGACAACGCTTTTCGCCCCCAATGCTTACACTGAAATCTGTATGAAATAATAGACATCACAGAGAATGTGCACATAAAACATGAAAGAATTTCAGAAAGAAACGGAATGGCCACCCGAATACGCCTCCGGCGCACCTTTGGAAGCAGCGGTAACATGCGGAACCCTTTGCACATCCTCATGAGCGTCTCAGATCAAACGCGCGGCCATGACTTTCAAGGCCGACGTCCACTCAAGGCGGCACGCCATGGAAGCTCACCCCGGCATGCATGCTTACGTAGCCCTAGTGTTTGCCTTTACGGCTGCGTCCTTTTAGTCTAAATCTCTTCAGCCGTTTCCGAGAGGGGCTTTGTGCCCTTCCTTACCACGTAGTACCCGCAAAAGTTATAAGCAGACGTGCGACCATTTGTGCCGGTCGCTCCGGACAACGGACTCTCTGGTCGCGTTTGCGCGTATAGGAATATGTGCGGGCCATAAATCTCGCAGATCTTTGTCGCCCTCTCTCTCTCGAAACAATTGGGGCTCCATAGAATCTGTTTTCAGCACTGTCAGCCTTTGTCCACTGCAGTACCACGGCCTCCGCGGACGAATGCCATCCAGTGAGGGTGTCGTGGGCCAGCCCTATCCGCGCAATCTTCGGAATCTCACCGCCGCACCTGTGTGGCATCATCATCATCAGCCTGACTGCACCCACTGCAGGGCAAAAGCCTCTCCCATGTCTCTCCAAATGACCCTGTCCTTTGCCAGCTGCGCCCACCTGCAAAGTTCCTAATCTCTGCCGCCCCCTGCTACGCTTACTTTCTTTTGGAATCCGCTCCGTAGCCCTTAAAAACCAGCGGTTATCTTGCCTTCGCATTCCATGCCCTACCCAAGCCCATTTAGACTAGGATGTCATTAACACGCGTTTGTTTCCTCATCCACTCTGCCCGCTTCCGGTCTATTAATCTTACACCTATCATTTTTCTTTCCATGGCTTGATGCGTTGTCCTTAACTTAAGCTGAACCCTGTTCGTTAGCCTCCACGTTAGTGCCCCAAAGGAAAGTACCGGTAAGATACAGCTGTTGTACACTTTTCTCTTCAGGAGTCTGGCATCCCCTGCTAAGTTTTCAAATACGCTCCGTCACCCTTATATTCCTTCTCTTTATATTGCATACCGTGACCATGTCCATTTATCATTGGTTTCCGCTTAGATCTCATTACTTAACGCTTTTGTCTCCGACCCACACTGCTTTCTTTGTGTCTTTTAACTTTAAGCCTATTACTTTTAAATCCATAAGTTTCACTGTCCTCTTGTCAAACTCAAGACGCTTGGTGAGCCTACCAGTCTCTGCCCCGAGATTAAATACCGGTAAAATACAATTATTATACACTATCCTCTTGAGGGGTACTGGCTATTAATGACCTAAAACTACCTGACAAGCGTAGCTGCTATATGTATACATAGCGCTAGGTAAGGTGTGGAGGGGTCCGGACAATGGTATTAATCACCCCGGAGGGCTTTAGAGCATTCGTAACTGAAAATAAGCCGTACATAACGGTCCGGAAGGAAGTTCGGCCGCCTTATATACCACTCGTTTCAGCGAGCACTTTCAAAACTTGCAAAAAAAGATGCTCTTTGAAACAGACGGAAAATCTTTTCGGCAATATACTCAACCACGGTGCACAAAAGCTCCCTAAAATGATATTAACTAGCCCATTCATTGGTAGAAAATTACTAATTAGCCTTTTAATCAGCACACTGTGGTTCCTGGTGCCAATGGCGAGTAAATTTCGCAAAGTTGTAGGCGAACATTATGCCAGCAAAACACCTTTATATCAATAACACAAACCAGTTTCATTGAAACGTCACCAAACATTTCTGGAGGCTCTTCTAACTAGCAAGGCTCCGAAATTCAATTTCTGACAATTGAAAGGAGAACTATAACGGCTAGCATTTAAGTGGCTTGATCACTCAATGAATACTTCGAATGAGCCTTCAATTCGTACCATGGTACTAAGCCCCAAACATAACTTCATAAACAATCTATGTCTGGACTTATTATACGACAGAGCGGCGCTGTCAGTTTGCTTCCGAAACAAAAGGATAAAAATATCTGGGCGCAATTGATAATGTAATGATATTTGAAACGGCACACAATGTTGTTCGTTGTGTGTCGCTTTAATCCCATAATAGTTCTAGTAACTGAAAACATGCTAACGTAAATGATATTCACAAACTAGGTCGCAAAATGACGTCCCGAATTACAGAACAATCTCTTTGGCAAGTGAAGGCTGAAGAACTATGTAGCAGATTTTTTATTAACTAGCTGACGAAATTTGTGCAACACTATCAAATTTTCGTTAACAATCAGTGCGGTTTTCGACAGATACTGAGCTTCCACAATTTTTTCTTAGGTTGCCATGAAATCGGTGCCTGTATGAATGAAAAGGAGCTAATAGGTCTCACTTTCATTGTTTTGCAGAAAGCATTTCAGGGAATATCCCATACACAACAGATAAAATTATTTCTTTTCCTGGGTAACAATCAGCTGATACAAATGTCACTCAAAACCAATTTTTTTGTCTTAATCTCTACTTATAGTACTAACAAATCAACTGGATCATGAGTGCCGCAAGGTTCACTAATGGTTCTTCAACTTTTTAATATGTATATGTATAAAGATATGGGGTTAGACTTTTTTTTCCTGCAAGTAGAAATATTAATATATGCCGATATGCTCATTCTATACTGCTTTTCAAGAAGCACTTCCAAGATTTCCTACAATGGGGTGGTTAAAAACAAGCAAAATCTTTCCGGTAAAACAACCTGAAGCGCTCCAGGTGTAGCTTACCTTGAAAGTTCTTCATAGACTATCACCAACAAGTAAAAGGTCACTAGAGGGCGGGCGGAAAAACTGCCTACGAATCTAGGGTTCATCGGCATCGGGAACCCCTTCCATGCCTGGAGCAGGATCCCTCCAGCTCAACGTCATTCCCTTCAGGATACTATGCGAACACATATCCGGCATGTACTTCAACGAGAAAAGCACTTCCTGCACCGGGTTCACAAACCTCATCGTAACTTTTTCTTTGGCCAAGCTGGGAAACTGCTCAACCTCCCTTATATTACTAAGTGAAAAAAATTCCTGCCTCCAAACTTTCCGTCATGGACACTCTCGCATCTCAAGATGAATCAGTGCACCATCATCGTCATCATCATCAGCCTGACAGCATCCACCGCAGGGCAAAGGCCTCTCCCATGTCCCTCCAATTAACCCCGTCCTTTGCCAGCTGCGCTGACCCTATGCCTGCAAACTTCCTAATCTCTTCCGCCCACCTAACCTTCTGCCGCCCCCTGCTACGCTTGCCTTCGCTTGGAATCCACTCCGTGACCCTTAAGGACCAGCGGTTATCTTGCCTTCGCATTACATGCCCTGCCCAAGCCCATTTCTTCCTCTTGATTTCGGTTAGAATGTAATTAACCAGCCTTTGTTCCCTCACCCACTCTGCCGGGTCCGGTCTCTTAACGTTACACCTACCTTCTTTCCATGGCTCACTGCATACCAGTACATGCCAGGTGTAAAAACGAACAGACGCATGCCACAAGCAGCGCTAATGCAAACTGCTCTGACTTTCGTCGCTCAGAAGTACGCTACGCACACCCACATCTTCACAGATGGCTCAACTTCATAGGAACCCTCCTCTGATGGTCTTTATGTGCCCTCGACAGGCAGAACGTTTTCCCGTCGCCTGCAGCGGAAGACATCGCCCACGACAGCAGAGCTCCATGGGATTAAATAACCTGTCTCCTATATCTCGCGCCGAAACGCTGACCATTTTCTTATATTTACCGGCTCTAAACAGCGCCACAATCTCTCTTCAACCTACAGAAGAAAAATTAGCTCCAGCTAGTTTCTTTCGACATTAGTTTTTTACCCCACCAGGCTACTGCCGCAGGCCAATATATTGCATTTCACTTTATTCCAGCTCACTGCGGAATCACAGATAAGAATAAAGCGGGTGAAGCAGCCCGCGCAGGTAATCAACATCGCAATAAATATGTTGATTCACTTCCCGGGGTCTGAGACGTTCGAACTAGTTAAAAAAAGCGCTTACGAAAAAAAAATCCGCACGTGGAGCTTGCCTACACATCATCACCAACCTCTGGACTCCAAACGTATTACAAATGCCTTAAAAAAGCTTTAAACGCCTTCCGAAACGAGCACATCAACTCGATGCATTGTGTTGTCAGGAACACCTGAGTGAAATGATACACTTGTGAGCGAAGCAGAGAACCCGCAATTACGCGCAAAATTTGGCGAGCCCTTCCCGGCGAGTTTTAAGAGCGTTAGCTCTTACTCATCACGTTTAGAGATTTCGTGGGGTGTGCTACAACCCTGAGATCACATCGTCATTTGTGGCAGCACCTAAAAAACAGCACGTTTCGCATTGAGTCTTGTAGCGCTACCTACAAGAGCATTGCAGAAGCAACCACCTGCCGCATGCCTGTGATGACGTCAAGATCCAAAGTGATGGATAGAGGTGGAACTATGTGGGTATGACGTCAGGGGTAGTAATGGCGGCATATTTTCAGTTTCTCGAATCCAAGATGGCGGCCATTAAAATTGGTTTTGCCCTTCCATCCCACTACACCGTTACCCCCTTATGATGTCAGGGAACGAAATGGCGGCGTAGTTCCGGTTTCTCGAATCCAAGATGGCGGCGATTCAAATTGGTTGTTCCCTCCTATTCCTTTCCACGAGCCGGGGATGGTGGCAATCCACCTCGTTTCTAAGGGGACGCTCTTATGTTCAACCATCCGTAATGAGCCGTCTTTCTCGGGAGCTCCTCTCAGATGTGCTCGTTTCGCCGATACGTTCACTACCACAGCGTGTTTGAAGAAGGACATGGGTGATCCCAAACCATCGACATCTCACGCCGTGGCCTAAAAAGATCTGGGAAATAAGTCCAAGAGATCAGACATACTCGAATACTTCCGAATATCCGGGCGTTCCGGGCGGCCGAAACCTCCCTCTAATCTCATTCATATGTTATATTAATCCAAACAGCTAACGCTCGTTACTTGAACGTTTTCCAGACGGTGGCGGCCTTTTTTCATGCTCGCACCCTCTTCCGTCGCACGCACCTGCGTATACAAGTTTAGAGATGGCTATTGGTTATATTCTTTTAGACGTCAGGAAGCTACCATTGCCGCGACCGATAAGAGGCATAGCTCCGGCGGGTCAGGAAGCTATGGCCTCGGAGGTGGGGCCGGCGAAGGAGCACCAACCTTCCAGCGTGCAAAAAGTGACGACAGGAGAGGGATAGGCGCGAACATGCTGAAATTGAAATTTTGACCTCAGATGACTCAGCTTCTACAAAGCACGTGAAAGAAATTCTTGACGGACAATATTCGTGAAGAAGTGTACTTTAACATCCGAGGCATTTCGCATATTTACGAAAACCCCTTTCAGAACCCCTTTAAAGTTCCTTTTAGGCAAAGCGAACAGTACGCGTTGCGAATGCTGCGGCTCTGTAGAAACAGTGAAGCATATTTTGTTAGAATACCCAGCGTGAGTTGAGGACCGTGCTCATTGTGAACATCTCATGGAATCACTCAAGTACCTCTAACACTCGACTGTGTATTAAGGCCCTTTGCCTGCCATAGTCAGCAGAGACGCACTATGAACCCGTCGTATGATTATTTAAATGCCATTGGTTTCACAGACAACTGTAATCCCTCCGTTCAGCACTCTAACACCACTTTCCTTATGCACTGAACTGTGACACGTCATTTCCTACACATCCCTCATTTCATGTTGCTCTCCCCGAACTCTTCCCCACGCAAAGAACAAGTCAGCGAATTTAAACGCCGGATGACTTCTCTGTTTTTCAATTAAAGAGCTTCTCTCTCTCTCTCTGTCCCTCTCTCTCTACATAGAAAACCATACCAGTTAGCTAGCTCTTTAAAAAAGATTGAATAATACTCATTTTAATCACTGCAGCCTGGTGGCTAGTGCCAATGGCCAGTTCACAGCCACGAACAAGACAATGCTGTGTCAGTTCGGAGAAGCCTCCCTATGTTAATGATCACCTGACACCTGAACGAAAACGACTTTTTGGGCAGGCGCGCGAACTCAAGAAGCAAAAGCAGTGGAAGTACCCCTGGGCCGATAACTGCACAATCAAGGCCAGAAAGGCCGATAAGAGCACAGTCCATCGCATCTCGTGTGTTGCTGACCTTGTCATCTTTACATAGGCAGTGACAGCTCTCCTTTCATCTGACACATCTACATTTATATGAGCATTTATACTTACCAACAAGCAAAAGCAATTTTTCATGACAAATGGGCTTCGCTATCACTGTTTCACCTTAATATTTTAGCCTACGTAAACATCATGACGACCTTCTTACGCTGCTTACACTACTGGATCATTCATTTACTTTCATCTGTTTGTCTGAGACACGGTTATACGCAATGACGGGAATTTATACGGGCTGACAAACTATGTCTCGGAGTGCTGTCATCGTGACACTTGTCGTGGTGGTGTATCTGCCATATTCATCAAACACGATATGAATTATATACGTCGCCACAATATCTCATTGAACGAAATTCAATGCGAGTCAATTTGGCTTGAATTTCATTGCAGTGCACTACCGTTGAACGATTGCAACACGATTCTCGCCTCCGTTTACCGCTCACCGTCATCATCTCATAAAGAGTTCTGTTCGCGATTAGAAATAATCCTTGATACATTTGTAAATGAAAACAAGAATATAATAATAAGTGGGGACATAAATGTTAATATTATTGACCCTGTCAGCTCATGTCTCTCTGAATATGCACAATGTATGCTCGAATTTAGCATTTATTCTCGGATTCTATCTCCAACTTGATTTGACATTACTGGCTCGAATACATTAATTGATCATATTGCCACACTGCTCACATTCTGCGAGCGCCGCCTTCACGATTACATAATTGCAACTAATCGATTATCTTGTTAGCTATACACAAAATTCTTTCGCATGTGCAAAAAAGGCTAGATTGATTCTACTCCGGATGACTCATACCGCTTGAATTCATTTTATTTTTCCCAATTTTTTTATCTTGATTCAGTCTTCTGACGTTTCCTTCCCCGCGCAAATGCTTCATTGGCATTCTACCCTATACCTTGGCCAATCCCCCCCACGTGGGTATGTGCCATATTACTTGAGGAGAAGAAGAAGAAGAAGAACGCGCGCTGCTGGGTTTCTGGCCTTCGGATTAAAAAAAAGCCCCTTTTTCGTGCCGCCCTATGTTTGTCGGCGACATTTTGGTGGAGGTGCTGGGTATCGTTCTATGAACGCTCACCCCGAGGGCAACTCTGACGCTGATCAGCGACGCTTGGACACAACACCCGTCCACAAAGCGAGCCGCCGCCTGCGAGGCCTGCAACCTGAGTGTCAGCCACTGACGAGGCCGGTGCGTACCATGACGTCTACTACAGGCAGTAAGACAGGCCAGCCTTCCGGCACTGTCCCGCCCGTTGTAGTTCTCACCCCTCGCTCACCACCATCCTTCCACGGCGATCGGTTTGAGGACGTCGAGGACTGGTTGTCCAGCTTTGACCGTGTGGCCACTTTTAACCAGTGGGACGACGACCGAAAACTACGAAACGTCTATTTCTCGTTCCAAGACTCTGCGAAGACATGGTTCGAGAACCATGAGGCATCCTTTACGAACTGGGAAGCGTTCCGCCGTCAGTTGCTGGCTACCTTCAGCACAAACGCCCGCAAGGAAAATGCCGAACTCGCCTTTCGCACCAGGTCACAGCAGGCGAACGAAAGCGTCGCTATGTTTATTGAAGACATGGCACGTCTTTTCAATCGGGCTGACCCTGCCATGCCAGAGGCTACCAAGGTGCGCCACCTCATGCCTGGTGTGAAGGAGCAGCTCTTCGCTGGCCTCATACGCGACCCACCAAGAACCGTCGCTGACTTCGCTAAAGAAGCCACAGGCATGGAACGTTCCTTACAGAAACGCAGTGCGCAGTACGGTCGTCCAGGAAGTGTTGCGGCCAGCAACTATTGTGCGCCCCTGCCAGTCGCCGGGGACGAGGCTCTTCGGGAGCTTGTGCGGAGTGTAGTTCGCGAAGAACTGCGCAACCTCCGCTTAGATGCTCCACCTGCCAGTGTTGCAGCTGTAGCCGATGCGGTCCGCGAGGAAATTCGGCGAGCAGTCCAGCCACCACCGGCACCACAGCCGGAGCCGTACGCCAGCAGCTACAACGAAGCCCTACGGACACCGCAGCCGGAGCCGTACATCATGAGCTACAGTGAAGCTCTGCGGAGACCTGCGCCAGTTCCACATGCGTTCCGCCCTGCTGCCGAACAAACGCAGGGGTACTTTCCCTCCGCCGAGCTGCGTGACCCGCGCCCTGTTCGAAAAGCTGACGTGTGGCACACACCCAACAACCGGCCACTATGCTACCACTTCGGGGAGCCCGGTCATATCCTCCGCAACTGCCCCTACCGGCGGATGGGATTAAGAGGATTTCTACCGAGCGCACCTCGACCGCGCTATGGTGAGAGACCGCGAGACATTGAGCAGTACCTGGCCGATAATGTGCTGCCCTCAACGCCTCCTCGACGCCAGTCTAGGTCGCCGTCTCCAAGACGAGTTCCTCTACCCAGTCATGCATTATCATCTGGCCAATTCAGAGGCACGTCTCCCCGCCGGGAAAACTGAAGACGGCGTCCTCTGGGGATAGGACCGCCGCTGCCGCAGACAGTGAACAGCCTCCATCCGACGACTTTATGCGACGACCCCACCCGCCGACCTTAAAGACGATCCCACAGCCGACCTCACCGACGACCTCAGCGACGACCCCATCGACGACGGCACCAAAAACCTCGCCGACAAATTGTCAAACAATTGTTTCCGCCGCCGAAATTCTTGTTGCCGCCGATGGCTATGACGTATCTGCACTCGTCGATACCGGAGCCGACTTTTCTGTCATGAGTAGTGATCTAGCCGCAACTCTCAGAAAGGTTCTAACACTTTGGCATGGACCGCAGATACGCACAGCTGGTTGCCATGTGGTAACACCGGTTGGCGTCTGCACCAGCCGTATAAAGATCCGCGGTGCAACTTTCACTGGCTCCTTCGCCGTGCTACGGGAGTGCTCTAAAGAACTTATTCTCGGCATGGACTTCCTTAAAGAGTATGGGGTGGTCATCAACCTGCACGAGCCATTGGTATCGTTTTCGACACAGCGAGCCGTTGATACCGACCCCGAGCCGCACAGAGCACCATTACGCATCTCTGATGACCATACAACGATACCGCCGAGAGCAAGCAAGTTTGTCACAGTCTAGTGTGATCCCAGCTCCGGTACTCGGGGCATTGCCGAAGCGAATATGTCGCTGCTACTGTCTCGGCAAGTTTGCGTTGCTCGCACCCTTGTCGACCTTGTTCACGCGCGTACCACGCTCTTAGTGACCAACTTTAGTTGTGAACCCCAACATTTGACGAAAAACACGGTGATTGCCCATTTTGAAGAACTTGGCGAACATGCCGGCCAATGTGCCTTATCAGCAACGGCCCCCGAAATAGCTGAACAGGACACTGCAACAGCCATTAGGACCGACGTGAACCCTGACCTTCTGACCAATCAGAAACACCGCGTGGAAAGCCTTATTGACCCTTTCCGCGACTGTTTTGCACCAACATCCAAGGTTCGCCAGACGCCAATAACTAAGCACCGTATTATCGTCGACAGTGACCAGAGACCGCTATGTCAGCGTCCTTATCGTGTTTCGTCGAAGGAGCGCGATGCTATCCGCCGCCAAGTTGCCGAAATGCTCCACGACGACGTAATACAACCATCGACGAGCCCCTGGGCGTCACCTGTTGTTCTCGTCGCAAAGAAGGACGGCAGCCTACGGTTCTGTGTAGATTATAGACGTCTCAATAACGTTACCAAAAAAGATGTCTATCCACTGCCGCGCACTGATGACTCATTAGACCGCCTCCGCCATGCTACCTACTTTTCGTCACTCGACCTTCGTAGCGGTTATTGGCAAATAGAGGTCGACGAACGTGACCGAGAAAAGACCGCCTTCGTTACTCCTGACGGACTGTACGAATTTAAGGTGCTTCCTTTCGGCTTGTGTTCAGCCCCTGCGACGTTCCAACGTATGATGGACACCGTACTAACTGACCTGAAGTGGCAGTCCTGCCTTGTCTATCTCGACGACGTCGTGATTTTCTCCGACACGTTCGAGGAGCACCTGAAACGTTTGCGTGCCGTCTTCGAAGCAATTCGTTCTGCGGGTCTGTCTCTCAAGCCTGAAAAGTGCCACTTCGCATTTCGGGAGCTCAAGTTTCTTGGCCACATTGTGAGCGCTCAGGGCGTTAGGCCCGACCCAGAAAAGACCGCCGCCGTTGCTGCATTTCCCCAGCCAACAGATAAACGAAGCTTGCGGCGTTTCCTGGGGCTTTGCGCCTATTATCGGAGGTTCGTTCAAAACTTCTCCAAGCTCGCAGAGCCGCTGACTCGCCTGACAAAAGACTCCGAACCCTTTTTCTGGGGCCAAGATCAGGAAAAAGCTTTCATAGAGCTTAAGGCCCGCCTCCAATCTACGCCTATCCTTGCCCACTTCGACGAGCAGGCCGACACAGAACTGCACACAGATGCCAGCAATGTGGGCCTCGGTGCGGTGATTGTGCAGTGGCAAGACGGTGTGGAACGCGTGATCGCATACGCAAGTCGCACTTTGTCCCGTTCCGAAGTGAATTATTCCACAACGGAAAAGGAGTGTCTCGCTGTTGTGTGGGCAATCACAAAATTTCGTCCATACCTGTACGGCCGCCCGTTTCGAGTCGTCAGCGATCATCACTCCTTGTGCTGGCTTGCGAACCTCAAAGATACATCGGGGCGACTTGAACGGTGGAGCCTTCGGTTGCAAGAGTTCGACGTCACCATCGTGTATAAGTCGGGTCGGCAACATAGCGATGCAGACTGTCTCTCCCGAGCTCCTCTTCCGTGCCCACCAGATGAGTCCGACGACGATTCTGCTTTCCTCGGCGCTGTCACCACATCCGACCTTGCCCACCACCAGAGGGCCGAGTGCGAACAGCTGCCTCTAATCGAGTACCTCGAAGGAACCGCTCCGTCTCCGCCCAGACTCTTCTCGCGCGGACTTTCGTCGTTTTGCTTAATAGATGGAGTCCTCTACAAGAAAAACTACGCTCCGACCGACACTGCGTATCTCCTCGTTGTCCCAACCGTGCTTCGTAAGGAAGTTCTCGCTGCATGCCACGACGACCTTTCTTCTGGCCACCTCGGTTTTTCCAGAACATTGGGACGCCTCCGCCACAAGTACTACTGGCCACGGCTTGCTGCGGTCGTCCAACGCTACGTTCGAACCTGCCGTGAGTGTCAACGACGGAAGGTACCACCGACAAAACCGGCCGGCCTTCTGAAGCCAATTGATCCACCGCAAATCCCATTCCAACAAGTCGGCATGGACTTACAGGGCCCATTCCCGGTGTCGTCCATGGGAAACCGGTATATTGTTGTTGCCACGCACTACCTAAGCCGCTATTGTGAAACCAAGGCTCTTCCCCGTGGCACCGCGGCTGAAATTGCACAGTTCTTTGTTCACCACATCATGCTTCGCCACGGCGCCCCCGTGTTTGTATTAACTGACCGGAGAACCGCGTTTACGTCGGCTCTTACACACGAGGTCCTCCGTCTTAGTGGCACCAGTCATAGAAAAACGACTGCTTACCATCCTCAAACGAATGGACTTACTGAGAGGCTGAACAAGACCATCACAGATATGATGTCTATGTATGTCGACGCTGACCATCACAACTGGGACGAAATACTTCCCTACATCACGTTGGCGTACAACACCGCCCTCCAAGAAACGACGCGCTTCACCCCCTTCCGTTTGGTGTATGGCCGAGATGCCCTGACCATGCTTGACGCCATGCTGCTCCCGGATTGTACCCCCTCGTCTGTCCCAGGCGCTGACCAATTCGTTCGCGATGCAGAAGCCGCTCGCCACCTTGCTCGACAACGCATTCGCCACCAGCAGACAACTGACGCCCGGCGTTACAACCTCCTCCACAGGGAGGTGATTTACCAACCCGGCGAACACGTCTGGGTATGGAGCCCTATACGTGTGCGCGGTCGCTCTGAAAAGCTTCTGCGGCGCTACTTCGGCCCCTACGAGGTGCTACGTCAACTCAGCGATGTGAACTATGAATTGTACCCGCAAGGAGTTGTCCGGTCTTCTCGCCCGCCCAAGTCTGAAGTCGTCCACGTGTCCCGCATGAAACCGTATTACGCCCGTTAGCCCCTCCCGGAGTTCACATTCAGTGCTGCCACCACACGCCATCGCACTTTCGGTGTCTCCACACTCTTTATCCCCCTTGCCGGAGGCATCGAGGCGATGCCTCTTGAAAGGAGGGGGGCAATGCCACACTGCTCACATTCTGCGAACGCCGCCATGCGGTCGAGCGGCATTACTGGGCTCGTGTGGGAGCGAAGAAGAGGACGTTCCCGTTCGAACGCGCGCTGCTGGGTTTCTGGCCTTCGGATAAAAAAAAGCCCCTTTTTCGTGCCGCCCTACGTTTGTCGGCGACAATATATTGACTAATATTTATGCAGATTGCACTGCAGACTTTATTGACTATCCAACAAATGAACATAGCCCAAGTTTTCTCTGTCTTGATTCGAAAAACAAAACTGTCGTTGATAATAATTATAGCAAAACATCGTTTAACTCTGAACAATTCACTCAGTTAATTCGCAGAATAGATTGGAATTCCGAGTTGGAGGATGAATGCCCAAGCAAAGCATTTGAGCGATTCTCGACGAAAATTGCCACATGCATTGAAAATTGCACCTCATATACCACTGCTGTGCGATGGTTTTGAACACCGAGGAATCCATGGATTACTAACGGCCTGATCTGTTTTATTAACAAAAAATAATTTGCACAAAATCTGAAAAACCAACCTTTTAACATTGCTTTGAGAGCTCGCTTCATGTTCCGACACACTTTCGACGGTACTGAAGTTTGCAAAGCGCAATTATTATCAAGACCGAATTTTTAAAAACGGTAATGACACTAGACGTAATTGGCAGCTCATTAAGGAGTTTATTAACAATAATAAACGCGAAACATGTATAGCAAAAATTACACGTGAAGATGCTACATATAATAACCCCAGCGACATTGCCAATGCTTTTAGCCAGCATTTCACTCTTCATCAAGCTACACACGACGTAACCTTTTCGCATTCTCTACAACGTTGCTCTCGGTCTTTTTACTTACGTCCTACATCTGCAGGGGAAGTCAATCAAGTCATTAATTCGCTCAAAACAACAGGTGCAGGACTAGATTCCATTCATCCTTCGTTGGTTAAGCTGAATTCTGATGATATATCCCCTGTTCTGGCAAATTTAATTAACAAGATTTTTAAGGCGGGTATTTTTCCAGATTGGCTTAAAGTTGGTAAAATAATCCCAGTTTTTAAGGCAGGCGATCGCAACAGCATTAATAACTACCGTCCCATCTGCATCCCTCCCTTTTTCAGCAAAGTAGTTGAGAAACTTTTTTACTCGCGACTAATAAATTGCCTGAATAAATTCAAACTTTTAGCTCCTCAACAGTTCGGCTTTCGACCGGATCATTTTACAGAACTAGCACTCATCACTTTCATTGAAAAAGTCAAACAAGCCACTGACAATGGATTAATTGCTGGAGCCATCTTCATCGATCTTACGAAAGCTTTCGATACAATCAACCATCTAATGCTTGTTCATAAACATGAATCATTTGGAATTTCCGGTCCACCTCTTGAGTTCATCCACAGTTATTTAAGTAACCGATCGCAAGTTGTTTCAGTGGATAACATTTTTTCTAACACTCAAGACGTAACCACAGGTGTCCCGCAGGGATCCATACTACGCCCCTTACTGTTCTTAATGTTCATCAATGACCTGCCTGTTACACTAAATCACACGAAATGCATACTGTATGCGGATGACACAACTATTTACACTTTTCACTCATCCACCATCGCTCTTCAGGACATACTTAATACAGATCTACACAATGTGAGCAAGTGGCGTAAAAATAATGTTACATATGAACCCCAAAAGAACAACTTTCATCTTATTTCACTCCCCTCTCACTATCACAAAACCTCTGCCATCACTAACGCTTGATAACCATTCCCTGTCTGTCTCTGAAACTTGCAAATTTCTAGGCGTCACTCTAGATAAGCACCTAAAGTTTAATCGCCATGTTCAATAACTCCTGCAAAAAGTTTCGTTCGGCATTCATATCATAATCAAAACGCGTGCATATTTTCAACCACATATCGTTCGTTCATTATATTATGCTTATATCCACAGTCACCTTAGTTACTGTTTGTCTTGCTGGGGAAATACATACTTCACAAACACTGAAAGACTCCAGCGCCTTCAAAATCAAGCCATCAGGCTCATGACATTCTCCTCATTGCAATCGCCTTCTTCACCACTATTTCACAGCTTGAACATACCCTCCAACAATTCTTTTACTCTAAAATTATCCATAATTATGTACAAGTTAATTCATCATCACGCTCACATTGATGATGTCACTGATCAATTTATTAATACTAACCCTTATAGGTTTCAACAGCGTAATAATTTCCTTTTACCTAAAGTTAGGACTAATTATGGAAAATTACTATCGTGTTTGCTGGCATATCGCATTGAAATTCCTCACCGTGTGAAATTAAAACATCCACTACTGTTCACACATTCCATCATCGTATCAAAAACTTAATTGACTCGCTGTCTAGTCAACAAATCTAGACAGCAATATCCCAGTTTTGTGGTTGTAAGTTGATATTCTACATGCTTATTTTGTTTTCATTACAGATTTTATTGTTACCGCTGCTTTTACTTTTATTGTCACCGTTGCTTTCTGTAGGTTGTATCTTAACAATAACTACGTACTTCACTGCTTCCCATTATTTGTTATTCTACCCCACTTGTTCTGTTCTAGGAGGTCCTCCCGACAGTCATGTACTATGGAACCTCCTGCTGTACTACTTTTATTGTATTCATCTTTTTCACATGCATTCACTCCTATAGCCTTTTTCCCGTTCTGCATTGACTATAAACGTATGGTGTCCTTTTACACTGTAATGCATTGAATCGCATCTCATTGCACTGTATTACATTGTATTGTATGGTATTAGCCTGTTATTGCTTTCAATGCACTGTGTCTATTGTTTTCTCCTTCACATTATGTAGCTCGCCAGTAGGAGCCGTTCAGGATATCAGAAAAATGATGGTGATGATGAAGTAATATTAAATTTTGCGAAATGACTGTGCTTACACTGGTGACTTTTGCCTGATATTTTGGGTAGCCGTACACTGAAAATAACATTTAAAAAAATGAGAGTACAAAGCAAGATCACCTTAGCATGTAAATCTGTAGAGACACATCAAACCACAGAATCCTGCTGGCATAAAGAAAATCGTCGCAAGTATATCACACTAGTGGGGTTTGAAAAATTTCATCCGAAAAGCGCTTCTGGTTTCAGCTATCAGTGAACAGAATAAATTACCATCGGATTCTTGTAAGTGCTCTGATTTAAATGCTTTTCAATACACCCTCTCTAAATATTTCTTCTCGGCTACAATTATGTTTCCGACTCATTATATACATGGGCTCCTCTATACGTGACATGGTTTGTCGCTTTTTTGCTCCAAATAGATGCAAAACATGTATCGCTCATAAGATACGGTAAAGTATTGTATATTTTTGGAATGTACTGTATGTTACTTATTACTGTTTTATTTCGACTAGATAAAGGAAATTGGTTTAAGTTTATGTTTTGATATGCTATGTTTTATATCCTAAATTGTATGCACTGATTTGTCTAAATGTCCGAAAATTTATATGAATGGCTGCATATATCTATTTCGTGGTGCTTGTAAAGCCATCTAAGCTGTCTTCAAAGACATTTTGGGAATAAATAAATTGAAATCAGTGTAAGTGCTCACCAGGAGAGCGCGCTGTGGCAAGTACATACATTCTGTGCTCCTGAAAAGCGTGCCTCAGCTTTTGGCGACATAGGACACAGAAGGACCGTTCTTTGGCAGAAGCGTACCACACGCGCGCAACCCCTTTTATCAAATAACGCAGCTCGTGCTCATGTGGTACGCAAGACATAGTGGACACCTGTGGGAGCATGAAGCGGCAAGAATACGTCGGCATCAATAACAGGCAGGTTACATATAGTGGAGGAGGAAGGCCTGCCCACTTCATCACTAATTTTCCTTGCGCTGTTCAATTCCCGGCCACCCTATCCTTAAAATATCCGAGTATCACAGCTTATTCCAACCCCCTGCCAACTTCGGTGCCTTCTCCTACTGTACACCGTTTTTTTTTACAGAACAAAGTCACCCGGTCCTTATTCTTAAACGTCACGCTGGTATTTTAAGGTATATATCAAGCGAGCAGTGCGCGCAAGAACTTTTTCATATTCTACCGCAACTTCAAACATGACCCCTCCTCTTTCCTGACCTCCAGAAATGCAGTGCTGTAAAGTATCACGGTATCTAATTTTATGAATATGTAATAGAAGGAAATGAAAATAGCAGGAAACTTTGTAAAACGATTATGTTTAGGCAAACACTTTGAATAGTCGTCAGATTTTGTACCGGGGCATGCAGCAACAAATGCACGAGTCTCCCAGCTACGAAGAGGGTTTTACCACAGAACAGAGTTAATGGTTAAATCTGGGCATCGGCATGGAATATTCCTCGGGGAATGAAATACAGTGCGAAAACTTTCACCCATTTGCACTTGATTACAGGAAAATAAATACTGGCTTGTCTGTCCCACCTGTAAGAAGACGTTAATGAACAATATTCGAAAACTCCGCAGGACATATTTTCTTTTTAATTTCTAAGCGTAGGGAGCTGGCCTAGTTGGTTGTGGGCATAATTACGAGACATCATTCCAGCGTACAGAAACACATAGACAAAGAGAGTAGACAGCAGCTTTTGTGGTGTCTATTCTCTTTGTCCGTGTGTTTCTGTACGCTAGAATGATGTCTCGTAAATTTTATTGTCCTTTTAGCATGCCATCAGAGTAGAGAGATTTCAGTAAGGCGCTAAGCGATTAACGAAACAAAAACAGCACATATGACCTCGGCCTTTTTGTATTACGGTCATCCACCAAGCCTCTTGTGGCACGACATGGAGCGGGAGGTAAAAGCTGGCCCCACTGTCTAGTTGTTTTTATGCACATGCTGCTCGTTCTGTAGAGATTGAAAAACATTTTTTTTAAGATTTACAATTACAACCTTCATTTGATTGCTGTCACAGTTCGGCAGCCGCGCTGAGTCCTGTCGTTTTGACAATTTGACAACCCAGGCCTGGAACACCTCCCTTACATACTGTGTGTTGATTAGACTGTTGTTAGGGTCACATTGGTGCAGCTATGCTGTAAATTTTGCATGAACGCGTTTGGGGTGAGTACTGTCGCTTTGATTGAAGACGACCTGAACATACGTCCCCTCCATGATGCCTGTGGATCGAAAACATGTTTTTGCATGCAGATAACGCAACCGAAAGTGATTGCTAGCTATATAAAAGCGGATGGTAAGGAAATGCATAAAGTGCGTTCAGGTGCGTCCCAGACAACTGTTCGTATCGCTGGAAACCGACGCTGGTAAGCATGTTGTACGCCCAATAGTACGATTTGTTATCTCCAATTCAACTATCAGGTGTATTTATCCGTAGAGTGGAGGACAGTAGCAGCCATAGAAATTCATGCTCGTTTTTTGGTCCAGACAGATAGTTGAATTCTCAGGCAGTAGTGCCGTGCATGGTTGTATTCATCATCATCATCAGCCTGACTGCACCCACTGCAGGGCAAAGGCCTCTGCCATGTCTCTCCAATCAACCCTGTCCTTCGCCAGCTGCGCCCACTGTATGCCTGCAAACTGCTTAATTTCATCCACCCACCTAACCTTCTGCCGTCCCCTGCTACACTTGTCTTCTCTTGGAATCTACTCTGTTACCCTTAAGGACCAGCGGTTATATTGCTTTCGATATACTTTCCCTGCCCAAGCCCATTTCTTCCCCTTGATTTCGACTAGAATGTCATTAACTCGCATTTGTTCTCTCACCCACTCGGCCCGCTTCCTGTCTGTTAACGTTTACCTATCATTTTTGTTTCCATGGCTCGCTGCGTTGTTCTTAACTTAAGCTGAACCCTTTTCGTTAGCATCCACGTTTTTACCCCGTAGATGAGTACCGGTAAGATACAGCTGTTGTACACATTTGTCTTGAGGGATATTGGTAAATTGCCATTCATGATTTGAGAGAACCTGCGTTATCTGGTCCACCCCATTCTTATCCTACTAGTTAGTTCCATCTCATGAGCCGGATCAGCTGTCACTACCTGCCCTAAGTAGACGTATTCCAAATTGTGAACTGCTATTCAACCACAGATATAACAAATGTGTGGCTCCTAATCCATTGAGTGGATAAATGCTGTGAAAAGCCGTGACCTTTAGGTCGGATCATACTGTAACAAAGCAGGCCGCTTTTTCTCTGGCAGTGTTGTTATATAGGGCTGTGTGTAGTGGTATACAGAGAAAAAGATAATTGGAATACAAAGGGCTAGGAGAGCTGCGTGCCGGCATAGGTAACTGCCATTAACTATTTTGAGCTGCAGATGGCGGAAATGAAACAGACGCTCCAAAATAGGCAGTGGAAAAGAATAAATGGGGGTCGCAAGAAAAGACAAGAGGGAAGAAAACGTACATATACCGAGCACCCCTTTTCCCTTCCTTTTTTTGCTCAATAGCTAACCAGGGTCTCCATTCTGGCAGTCTTGAGGCCATAGGCAGCATAAGAGGGTTCTCACAAAGCTTTCGCCCCCAATGTTCGGTCACATCCCACGTGACACTCACGGTCATAGAAGACGTACTAAGTCCGCCGCTATGGACAACGTTGGCACTTGTGAGGGCTCTGACGGGTAGGTTACCGGCAAACATAAAATACCCCTGCAAGCATAAGATTGGACAGCTGCCATCGTAGATCAGTTGGTAGAGCGTCAGATGCGGTATTAGTAGGGCGTGGGTTCGGATCCCACCGGCGACATGTGGTTCTTTTTCTTCTGCTTTCTAATCAATTACCTTTAAATGATAAAGTGATCAAACTATTAATTTACCTTTGGTCAAGAGCCATTACTAAAGAAATGGTATTATTCCCTTGTGCTCCTCGGTTTCAGTGAGTGTTGGTTTCCTTCATATATGCCGCCGCGTTAGCTCAGTGGTTATGGGTCTCGGCAGCTGACCGGAGAGTTGCAGGTTCGATTCTGGACAAGTCGGTTGCGTTTCGATGGAGGCGAAATTATACAGGCCCGTGAACTGTGCGATGTCAATCACGTTAAAGAACACCAGGTGGTCGAAATTTCCGCATCCCTTCACTACGGCGTCCCTCATAGCCTGAGTTTCTTTGGGAAGTTAAACCCCCATCAACCATAAACCTTCGTATGTATAATTCTGGAGGTGCTCTATTCGATCCCCGGTGCCGCCGGGTACCAGCCGGTTCTCTAATTTGTACGAGATTTCTCCTCGTCTGGTGCTCGGCCCTTCTGGCGTGAAATGTTTGGAAAATGGCTTCGGGCACCCTCGCCCTTCCCTGTTCGTAAATTCTATTTGCGAAGGTCAGGAACATCAAGCTTCATCACCGGAATGCCACAAGACAGCATTTTTGGGTCATTCTTATTCCTTATTTATATCAACGATATCGTACAATGTGCCTAAGTGTGCAGTTTATGTCACACGCTGATGACACTACATTTTTTGTAACGGAAGATAATGAATCATAATTTGAAGAAAAGTGTAATCTGACGCTCAGCATTGTGTCTGTTTGGGTAACAGCCACTCCTTTAAGAAAAAAGTTAAATAAATCAACAGCTCTTTTGTATATCCCGAGAGGCAAGCAACAATTCAAAAATGTTACTGTACATCTGAGAATAAGATTCATTTAACTAGCTGGCTGCGTAAAGGTACTCGGCGTGACGTTTTCAAAGAATTTAACTTGGAATGAACGTATAAAGTTCCTTGCATCCTAAGTATGATGAGGTGATGGCATTATATTAAGAATGCAGCACGTAATGCCTGTAAATATTAAACGATTACTTAATGACGCATTAGTATTTTTCCTTCTGCGATATTGTTGCGTAATATGGTGCGCCGAAGCTGTCACAAACGTCTACAGACTACATCTGCTACAAGAGAGAGGAGTTCGATGCGTAGCTATTGAAGCTTATTTTCATCCCACTGGTGCTTTGCTTTGGTGGTATGACATTCTGCCAGCGCTTTATTTCTGTAATTCGAGGTTGCTCTTACACTGCAGAACCTTCCTGAATACCAACGCCAGTATATCATAATCACTCTTGCTAAAATACAGAACAAAATTTCGCTTCTGCTGACGCTTCGTAGAGAAAATTGGTATATCCCCATAAACCTGTCGCACTACAATAAATAGTCGCTATGTTATACTGCGCTTAATTTGTGAAATAAATTGACCACAGATTGTTTTGACCTCTGCAGAGACTCTAACAAGTGCATTAGTCTTCTCTGCCCCAAAAAACTTTCCTTGTCCTGAATGTCGTATTTTTGGTGTTTCCTGCTATATATTATGAACTTATGATGTATGTTACATTTATTTTCACGTGAAGTAAGGTCTTGCTTGTTCCTCGCTTTGTATCGTGCATATTCATGCATCATGCATTTACCTTCTTGCAGACGCTACCCTTACCTTCAGCTCCGCTGTACAGCAGTGTTTACTAGGTTCCAGGGCCCTTGTCAAGCTGTTTCTGCAGCTTTATCCCAAGTTTCCTTCTTTGTAAAATTAAAGTAAGCTGAACTAAACTGAACTGAAATCAAGTTTGTGCGGTAAACCCCGATGTCGCTCACACTTCCTGTTTTTTTTTCCTTGTGCATTTTACCCAACAAAAGCCGAGCAGCAGGCAGGGAGAAATCTTGTAGTGTTTAGGAAACTAGTGGGTACCCGGTGGTATAGGGGATCGAACCAGGCGCCCCCCCCCCCCCCCCCCCCCTGAATGCGAGGCCTGATATCGGGTTCCTACGATAAACAAAGCATAGTCACTTATGGACGGAAAGCACACTTACAACGAAATAATAAATAATTTCAATGTCCTGTGAAGAGAAGCTTTCTCCTATCGGTGTATTCGACTTTTTGAAACGTTATAACGCGTTAGCATTCGTACGCTCTGTACAAGCAGAGATGGCGACCGTCAACTGCCAGTCGCAAGTGGCTCACCTGCCCAACGGGCTATGGATAAACTTAGTATAGTGTTTATACCAACTTAGTATGTCGCCTTGGATATAAAGAACCTTTTATACCACCTCAGATATAAGATATTTAATGTGTTAACCTCGGATATAAGGAACTGAAGTATGCCACCTCAGAGATAAAGAACTTTGGTGTCTGGGATTCGCATGTAACGAACATAGTTTGTTGACATGGGATATAGCGAAGCTAATTTCGCCACCTCGGACATAATGAACTTTAGTGAGTGAACCTCTGATATAACAAAGGTGTGGCTGCTAACGCATTAAAATCTTATATTATATGAAAAAATTGCGTTCATAAATTGTTTCCCGTTCAAAAATGCTTTTGACCAGAATGGCTGGGTATGGATGCAATCATCACTTACTGGAATAGTAGCAAGGAGTACTTGCTCATTGGCATCCACCCAAGCGCAGCGCATGGGTAGCTTGTAAAGCGCTTAGGGCGATGCCAATGAGTAATTACTTCCTTGCAATCTAATCCACCTTAGCAATCTAATCCACCTTGGGAGATTCCCCTAAAAGTTTGATCATCACTTAGGTAGTGTAAGCGACGAAACGGCTTGTTTTACCTTTTAGTGAAAATCTCTCAAAGTATGAACACTTTTAAATGGTCTGTAAAAAATTATTGTTGGTTTCAATATTCTTCTCCTAGTGCGATATGCAACAGGATTCACTTCTTTATTCTTAATTACTGTTTTTGCTCTGAGCAGTCACTGATATCAAATGGATGCACCTGGTTGAGAAGTTTTCTCACACTTAAGCCAATGTTCCCCGATTCAGCCTGCTCAAGAGGTACTTGCGGAACTTGGCGTCTCTCCCCCGTTCTTCTTGAAGACGATATAAAGCAAATGTCAGAGAAAATAATTCTTTCTTTGCAAGCTTGTTCGACTGAAATCAAAATAACCTTATCGTGCACAAATTATGGCCCACACATTTTTTGCTTCAACCTAAGAAATGTATCCGAACTGATATGTAAGGATCACTGCTAACTGTTGTTACGTCAGTGTGACTTCTGCTCAATTTTTTATGTGTAAGCACTGCCATGCTGCATTTCCGAGCATGCGATTCATGTAAGATACTATTTTCAAATCTTTGTTTGGTGCAATGAGAGATCTAAAACTTCTCTGGATTTAAAGAACAGCAGAATGTGAACAGCGCGCCACAAGAAAGTCAGAAAGTGGCAGAGTGATGCCTGGCGAAAAGGCACAACTCCTGGAACCGGAGTCTGAGCAAGAATTTAGAGCACGATACAAAGCGGCAATGACGAAAGGCTGAAGCAGAAATACGGCATGTTCAAAGGCTGACAGCGCGCGCATTTCGAGAGCAAGATTGTGAAGCGGATCGTTTTTTTCAGACCGGACATTGATTATTCAAATGACCGAAAAACAAATTCAGCTTTCTTCCCATTTTGATATAGCGGATGAATGCAGCGCTGCATAGCCCTCTACACATTCTGAAGCTTCCGCTGATGCATGGGGGCACCAATGTGGGTCGCGGCATGCGTCGTGCACACAGTGCATGGGACAACGGTGCCGAGGACAACACGCCACATCAAGGAATACTCTGCGCTTGCAGTACGCAGAGCCTGACACTGAAAAACGAATATAATAGAAACCGAGTCAGCAAAATGAAAAATGCCAAATGCTAGTGCTTCTTTCCCGTTCGAGATTGTAATGAGCTTTTTTTTTTCGTTTAGAGGAGAAAATCAACCTCAACACTGGCAATACAGCTTTCCTTGTGTTCTACAAAGAGCTCAGAAATGCATATTTCTGTTCTTCTGTATTTAGAACCACATTGATGATTAATAAAATTCAAAAACTTGGGTCACTTATGATTTGAACGGCCTTCAATTTCGCATTTTATTATTTTCTCTTAAAATGAAAAAAAATGTGAAACTTGATAGGTTGATTTTAGTTGTTTAAGAGTCTAAATATTGAGCTCTGTCGCTTATATAATGTCAGCTTTGCTATACAATCACCTGTGCGGACGACACCGACATCTATCTCACGGCTGTTGAGATAAAAATCTTTGCACGTTAAAAAAAATCACCCTTTATACTGGGATAGATGTCAAGCGGTTGAGTGGCTTGAGACCATGTACGCGTCAATGCATGTTTAAAGGTAGGAGAGCGTCCAATAAAACGAAGGCACTGACCGCGCTGTGATTCACACGGGGACTACGACCGTCACGGCGTCCCTGTTGAACCACGATGACTGCTGTCAGAACCTCTTGTGCGCCGCATTGCAGAAATACAGTGACGCTGAACGCTCTCAGTGACGCCCCGCTTGTGACTGCCTTCTTTGAACCCTGTCTGCTTCATCCGCCGTCACCGTCAGTGTTGCTCGTTAACCCGCTATGTGTTTCGTTTATTGCAGCTCTTAAAAGTATGCCCTTCGCGCAGGTGTCAGTTAATGCCCTCATGTTTCTCTTCGTTCTGCAACCTCACCTGCGAAAGCCTTGCCCGTTCCTTTCCCTCAGCCTCTCTTCGTGAAAGTTCCGGGGTCTCCTTTGTGGTCCTTCAGCCTAAACCCGTAAGAATGAGCTCGTTGCGAAATCCTCAACGTCAATTTCAGCAGTTTAAAGTTTCAGTTATCTTTTCATACCAGCGACTTGTTGCGGCATTACTCCTTAATATACATCTAATAGATGTGCTTACTTCGCTGTTTGGGCAAATAATTTTAAAGTTTTGAAACTATACATGCTCGAAATTAATCTCCAGATGCACCTCACACACAGTTACCGTATCCTAAATCCTACTCGGAAATCGCGTTGCTGGCTATGGACAAACACCGATCTATCCATAGGAGTTGCCCATGGAAGAACATTTTAACAAAACTTTTCAAAGCAATTCTCTGACTTCATAGTGCATCTGTGACGTCATCTCTTCGTAAAGAAAAGTCGAATACTGCCTAGAAGTGAAGGTGAAAAAACAAAACACCACAAAATTTAAAGCACTGCGATACACGCACATGAAAGTCACCGCCGGTGCGGTACAAGGTGCTAGCGCTGCCCATAGAAACACGTACAACCAGAACATTGAGATATATTTTCTTTCGCAGATTACCCATTGAGGCGGTCTTTCCTTAGCAGACGAGGGTTACTTTGCGAAAGAGTGTGACTAAGTACGCTACATCATTTCGAACTTATCTTTTTGAAATGGCGCGATAAATACATGTTTTCGAAACCAGAAACAGCCCCAAAAGGCTGACTATCCACTAAACGTTTCTCCAAATCACGAATGCCTCTTGTGGAGCCCGCAATGCTTCAGCGGCATGCACTGCATTTCCCTACCAAAAAATGACGGAGAATTTTTGCCTAAATTAAATAGACGTGCGACAGCAGAACGGCATTAACACCGCCTCAAAAGCAACCGAATGAAATGCACGGCACGAGCAGAGCACGTCGATCGCCCATGCGAGGTTGCTCGGGTGATTCGGGCAACGATTGCTCTCGCGCGTCGGGAGCGGTGGCGCGGTGTGGGCGGGAGTATCAGACAAGCGGCGGTGCTAGTTCTGTAAACAACGTTGTGGGATGGCGGCTCGTCTGCAGTGATGGCATAAACCCACAAACATCGCAAGATCTTGCTCGGGGTTTGCCATCAAAATAAAGCTTTCGCATTATACACTCGTTCAAACGGACAGCCTGGACCGCTTGCTTAAATTTATGAATATTTTCTGGTAAAGATTCAATGATTCCAGACATAACAGTCAAGTATTTCTGACGACTTCTGAGTTGAGCTTTTGATTTATTGGTGATTAAAAATGGCTGCCGGGATTCTGACTAAGATGTTATGTGTTTTTCCAGTATATATGCATTAATTTCTTTTGCATACATTCTGAATTTAAGATATATTTCTGAATGATTTCTGATACAATCAAACTAGTGTTATGGCCACATAAAATCTCCTGAGTTCGGGTTTTTTATGGCTCTTTAACATCCCACAGAAACTGCTGCGGTAGAGCCCTCTTACATCTATTGTAAACATCCATTAAACTATTCTATGTGCTACGTAGAACATAGAAACGTAGAACAATACTGGACCATAATCTGCAAATCACTGCTACAAAAAGCTTCCATCGACTCTCTGAATGTAGTAACAAGATGGAGGATGGGGCATTACAATCTCTGGAAGTGCTTGCAACACCAATTCACTAACCTTATCTGTACTTCTTCACAGTGCGGGCTCATGCTTATATACCCCCAAAGAGACGCCCCATAGTGTTAGTAAGGAGCTGTTAATAAGGAGAGTTTTCTGAGATAAATTCGGCGTCATATATGGAATCTCTTGCAAATACAAATGAAGAGATGTAACTACAAACTTCTGTTAGTTTAAGTGCATCAATTGTCAATTTTCAATTTCAATTCTCAATTTTATTTTCACCAAAATAAAGTACACATGGCGAAAAAGGGGAGTCGGAGCAGAAGCTGCACAATAGCAGCTTCACAAAGCTCCAACCACCCTGGGAACAATGACAGCACTGTAACAAATCAATATTTTATTCAATATGCAACGAAAAAAGAAATCACAGTGAAAAAGAAAGTATAAAGGAGCAGTCTCTTTTTACACTAATGGTTCTTAACAAACAACTTCATTGTGTCAGCTTTGTTAAGTGCCGTATTGTCTTTATATTGCCTCGCGAAGTCATTGAGTGTGTGGGGGAGTGTGTATTCAATGCGTTGGCGGCCATAACTTGTGCACGTGACAGGAATTTTCCACTGAAGTTTATGGCGGTGAGGGTATACGTTTTATTGTTTGCGGAGATTACTGAGTGAGAGGAGTGCATCTAACTTGCCCTGTGTGACTCTAGTGTAACTTTTTATTAGTTTGTACTTGTATATGTTATCGGCTTTCAATATTTTGTATTTGTAGAATAGAGGTTTAGTATGCGCGTCGAATGGAACATTTTCTACTGCCCTAACCGCTTTTTTGTAGTAAGATTAGCTTGTTTACATTTTGTGCACTGCTGTTTCCCCACACCAGCGTGCAGTAGCTGAGCACGGAATGGAGCAAGGAATTATGTAAAAGCTGTTTAATTTTGGCGGGAAATAAATGGCGATTTCTGCTGAGAATGCCAACTACCTTTCGTGCTTTTGACTAAAGATTATCGACAAGGTCGTTCAAAAACATCTGTTCAGAGAAAACAACTCCATGTGTTTTCACAGATGTCTCTCTATTAATTTTATATGGATCAATGATAATGCTTTCAGGTATTTCTACACATTCACTGGGTGAACAGAACAAAAGGCATTTTGTGTTTGATTCATTTAATAAGAGGGTGTTATTCTCAGACCACTCCTGCAACCGAAAACAAACTGAACTTGCGTGTGGTAGGATATCGGTTAGATTTTTTTCACTAAAAATATGTTACAATCATCAGCGTTGATTACAAATTTGGACAAATTATCAATTAGCACTAGATCATTTATATAAAATAGAAAAAGGAAGGGACCACGGATGCTGCCTTGTGGTACACCACTTTGTATAGATCGGATATGTGACTTATGGTCATTTATTTCAACGAACTGTGAGCGTGAGGATTGCTGCACGAGAAATTAAAAAGAAATGCGTGAGGAGGTGTTTAAAAAAGACACTGCTCTGATGTCTTCACGCATCAGAAAAACAATATTTTCTCAGGAAAGTATGCAAAAATATATAAACAATATATGTTCTCCACGCGGTCCTGAACAGTTAATAGGAGAATTGAGCAAGAAGTTATGATGTCACTGCGGTACAAAAAAGTTAATGCGAAATCTCATTAAGAGTTTATGATGTGGGGCTCATGCAAAACACATCACATGTGGCCTTTGTGATTAATTTTTGATGAGTCAACACGATTACGTCATAATGATACAATATCCATTTTTTAATGCACAGCTCTACACATAAAGCAGTTCTCAAGAGCGATGATAAGCGAGCGAAAGCGAACAGCGCGCAGAGGCAGACGGGGTGGAGATGATATCCCTGGCCATCTTCGTTAATATTTTTGCACTGAAGTTGGAAATTTCTTGTGAGAACTATTTATCCAGATGAAAGCTACTCATAAATGGTAAAAAATCGCACTTGTGATT
The DNA here is from genome assembly GCA_030143305.2 of Amblyomma americanum. Classification (NCBI taxonomy): domain Eukaryota; kingdom Metazoa; phylum Arthropoda; class Arachnida; order Ixodida; family Ixodidae; genus Amblyomma; species Amblyomma americanum. The sequence goes on from JARKHS020021064.1 coordinate 86,681, forward strand.
TATATGTAGCAGTGATTATGGAGAAGTGATTGATTGAATTCAGTTAGCTTTGGCACAAACTGTACAACTAGACCAGAACTCTTAAACCGCTTATTTATATCTGCGAAGTGTTTCTTATTTCTTTATTTTTAGTTTTTTTTTCATGGCACTATACAGCTTGATTTTTGCCGGTCAGCTCTCCTGCGGTGATGTTTTCAGATTGTCGTGCAACCAATAACTAAATAAATAAAAGTTACAGAAGCCACTTTAGCCAATTTTCCCGAGGTGCTGTCAAAGAACTATAAGCTAAAAAAGCGATAAAAAGCTAACAGAAATTCACTCGTGTAGGACAGGACAAGAGCTGCCAGGTGTAAAGTTAATGGGTCATTGCTTCGTCAGCTTCACAGGTGCAAACTGCAGAACACTGACGCGCAAGGACGTGAAATAGTGCGCATATGCTAGCTAGACATTTCCTGCCTCAATGATATCGCTCTACCCGGACCCCTCCTTCATCAATTCTTTTTCCGCCTATCGTTGCTTGCCCTCACATCACCACGTCACACTCTCAAGAGGATAGGGACGTCCTCATGAAGAGGATAACACGTGACGGCTAGAACTGACTTAACATTGAGTTCACTTAAACATGCGAAACTCGTGAGGATGTCCATGACTGATTCCGAGTGACCTGCAGTAGAACTGCGGAATGAACATCTAATCTGTGGACGCCTGTTCAAGTATTAAAATTTAGCTGCTGCAAGTCTAAAAAACAAAGGGCAAGTGGCACTCCAGCATTTCCGTTTCGCGGCTGAATGAGAACAGTTTTTCACACGCTCCTCCTCTCTCCCACAGGCTCGTATTTTTGAAAGACATTGCTCTGTAACACGATGTATTTTCTTCACGTCATAGATACAGAGATAGTGCTCTCATTGCTATATTTAATAAATGCCAGGAAATCTTGACAAGTTGTTCGTCTCTCCTCGTTCAGAGCTGTCACATATTTTAGGGAGTCTAAAATAAATTTATGAACGAAAGAAGTTTGATGAAGACGACGAGGTTGGCGATAAGGATGACGTGGATTAACCGAAGACTAAAGAAGATGAAGAAGAAGCATTCTGTGAGGTGGAAAGAGATGATTGGTGGAGAAGAAGAAGAGAACGATGAGAAGGATTACGTGGACTAACGCCAATGCTATAAAAGGGCGAGGGAGAGCGAGGCACGGGGGGGAGGGGGGAACGACAGAGAAGTGGAGGCTCCGGCGGGTCAGGGACCCTTCGGCTTGAAGAGAGTGACGCCGGCTACTGCTCCGGTGACTCGAGTTCTACGGCGTCGCACCGTGGACTTCCTGCCGTTCCTGAGGCCGTTCCGGGGAGTCAACGGAGGACGCTACCACCTGCTACGGCCAGGAGTGATTCCAGCGCTGTTGCCTCCCATCCGGGTAGTGCCCCCAACGCGAACAACACCGACATCACCTCCACGGGAGCTTGGACCTCCACGGGAGCTTGTACGACGCAGCCAGCGACGCCTCCAGCGAGGCCAGCCGCAGCCTGTCGAACGCCATCTCGACGCCGGCTACTGGACCTATACAACGCCGCAGCCGCACCGAACCAACCGTGAGCACGAACGCCGACCGCTAAATGTAGAACGCTAGCAGTAGGCGCTAGTAGCAGTGTTCCCGGGTCGTGTGTATTGATAGTCTTTGTGTTTTGTGTTAGTTTTTTTAGTTTTGTATGCTAGCGTTTGTGTCACGTAGGGTGTATTAAATGTGCATCTGTGTGGGTACACCTGTCGCCTAGTCCATTCTTTCGGTCCGAGTGTTCTCTGGGGAGATCTGTGACAAGCGGCTTCATTTAACACAAGTCCAAAACACCTGCCGACTTCGTTGATCATTTCAGTGTCGTTGCTTAGCAAACGACGAAGCCTAACTGAAAACAAAGAAATGTTTTCAGCGCTGGTTTTTTTTTGTATTCTTCATTCGCGCTTACATTTCGCCATGCAGTAATTGCCAATTTCCCTAATGAAATTCGCCTAACAGGTACCGCCAAGAAATAACAATCTCCAAGTATACAGGTTTCCACCCAGTCTCAAAAGTGCTTAGATTCTTCACTGAAAGCAAGAAAAAGAATAAAAACATAAGTAAAAGTAATCGTTCAGACGTTACGGATTCCTCCCTTTGAACTCTTGTTTAAAGGGACACTGATAAGAATTTGAAGTTGGTTTGTATCGATAGAGTACCAGCTCCTAAACGCAAAAACACCACTATTTCTGCAAACAAAGCCCTTGTAAGGCAAAAAAGAGAAAGAATTAAAATACAGATAACGCCACCACAGGCCCAATCTCGCAAGTACAAGCCTGATGATGAAATAGCCGAAAAGATATCACATATCTCTCAGGCTGACAAACGTGCATGAAGATTTCATCGATAAGCATGTATATAAGTTTTATTTTGAAACCCCTAGTGCAGTTTTATCACAGGACGAAAACAGAAAAAAGACGACCTGGATGTTATAAGTCAAAGAAAACCTGAAATTAGCGGCGCAACAGGCCGCCAGCTGAGTTTCGGTGTGTTTTGCGGAGCTTCGCGGCTATCCGTTCTGAGTGCCCTCATTGTTTCGTTAAGCGCCTCGATTTGCAAGGAGATAGCAGCAGAGGACCTCCAAGTGCCTCTTAAGTGCTCCTCGGTCGAAGTTCGTGCAACAGCACGCAGCTGCGACACGAAAAAAAAAGCTTTGTTTAGCCAATGTTCAGCACTCCTCCTAGTTAGAAAACGCACCACCCGGCGTGTTCGCTTCGTGAACGTCTCAGGACGCCGGGCTGCAGAATCAGCCCTACGACGACTATTATTACACACTTTAAACATGCCAGCACGTGCTAGTCGCTACACAACAGTTAAGACGGCGGCTCGGCGCTGACAGAGAAGCTGCGCACTCATAGGCGCTAGGATTTTCTTGTCAGACCCGCCGCTTCAGCCCTCAAACGCATCGCACACTGTGTAGGGTTGGGGTCAACGAATGCAGGCCGCAGTACTTTGCGAGAACTTAGTTGTCGGAATCGGGAATGGGATCCACAGTAACGTTGGCGCAAACGTGCAGAAAGCGACGACGGCTGATAGAGGCCTTCAACGTCTAGCCGGCAATAGTGTTCATTTTGGCTGCTCCTAGGCGGGAGCGCAGCGCTCGCTACGAGCAATCCGCAGACTCCTCACTTTACGTCACTCTTCTCCTACCTCGTCATCAGAGAGTCCCGAGTTTGAGTCGTAGCGGCGTGAAAAAGTTTTTTAACTAGAATCCAAACATCCTAGCAATAAATGCAACTTTCGCTACAGCACAAGCGCAGCAGAGCCACAAAATGCGAAGTATCGGACTGTACTAACAAACAAAAAATATGATAGGGTTGCTTTATTTATAAACAAGATTCTCGCAAGTACAAGCGTGATGGCGACATTTTTTTATGAAAGCTTTTGATGAGGTTTGATGCAACACTACGAATTCCATACCGGTGGAGTCTATAAAACAAAAATTTCGCAGTTCACAGAATCAAAGTCCTTCCGTAAATCAAGAAAATTACCAGAGTATGTATTTCTGCTCCAAAATGTTCTTACAATTAGTCATTTTACGCTGAATACGGCCTCTTCAGGCGTCTTTGTTTTTTTCTTAAGCCCAAATTGAAATGGTGAGAATATGTGATACTTTCACAGGAACTTACTAAAACGATTATTTATACACGTTTCATATGTCTTCAAAAAAACTGGTAAAACTGATATTGACCTGAAATTTACGAAATCATTTCACTTTCCTTCTTTGTGTACAGATGTCGCTTCGGCTATTCTAAGCTGGTCCGGAAATGTGCCGGTTGACGGAGATGCATTGAATAAACAGGACAATACTGGGCTAATTTCCGATGACAGGTACTTCACATTTGAGACCTGGATATCGTCATAACCACTTGTCAGATTTGGTTTTAATTCCTTTATGAATTTGCCAATTTCAACTGATGTAACAGCATTTGGTACTATTGAGCTTGTTTGTGAGCATACGTGGCTTCTATTTTAGGCTGAGCGTTGGAGACGTGTTGATAAAGTACTTATTCATTTCATCTGCTAAATCTTTCCCGATAAGGAGCGCATTATTACGCAGCATTTGCTCCAATTGTAGGGAGTTATGGTCTCTTGATATGTGGGTGTTAGCTTGTTTCCATATTTTTGAAGGATTATCTTTTATTTCGGAAAACATGATTTCACAATATTTGAACTTGGACTTCTTTATACCAGCATTAAGTTACTTTCAAAATTTCCTGAACTCAACAAAAAGGCTCGCGTCTTTATTGGAAAGAAATCGATGAAACATTTTATTCTTAGATACCATTCGTTTATACAGCGCATTTCGATCCGTGCTTTCTTTATTTTCTTTTTACGCGTTTTTGATTTCTGGAGGGGAAATGCAGAGTCGGAGCAATTCCTCAATGTAATTAAGAATCTGTCATGTGCTGTCTTTGATGCACGCTCTAGGTTTGTTTTGATTCATGCTGCATGAATGATTTAGGTTTGTTTGATCCGTGCTTCATACTACAGGAGAGAACGTTTGCTTGTTTGACACTGGCGCCGTCAGCAGAGTGTGAGCCGAAGTTCGATCAGACGCTTCCCGTGGTCTGATCAGCTGATGCGTCTTCATTTGGCATCGAGGCTGTGTTACTCCAAGTGCAACCAGATGGACATAAATGGGCTGTTGCTTTTGCCTATAGTACTTTAACGCCCACTGAGCAGACATGCGCCCAAACTTAAAAAGGAGCGATGTATCTTGCGTTGGTGACAGAACACCTGGAATGCTACCTAAGAGGACTCGATTTCTACTTTGACCACAAACCACTCGTTACACGTCTTGGAAAATCGCTCATGGACGTGTTACCGCACGGAATTCTGATGTTCCGCATGAGGCCGATAAGGTTTTCCTTCAGCATTGCCTATGTCCCGGGAAGCAGAATCTTACAGCCGATGCCCATTCTCAACCACCTTGCAAATAAGTCCGCTTCGTGAGTGACCAGTTATTGCCTGATTACATTTCAAGTTTTGTGCAAAAGTTGCATCAGCGAAGTGTTCAGTCTTCACTGCATTTAGAAAAGGTATGCTTGAAGCCGCAAAGTGGCGCGTTCTACCAACAGCTTTTTTTATACTGCCCTGCTGTCTAGCCGCCGTTCCCAAACGTCAACAGTCGGTTGATTCCTGTTTGGTTCCACCGAGCACAGCTTACAGAACGTGAGACGGTCCTCGTGTGTGCACCTCGCCTACTGATTCCTCAGGAGATGAGAGGCGATGTGCCGGAAGCGTTGCATGAAGGTCGTCAAGGGATCGTAAGATGCTCGAGCCCGCCAATCAATCTGGGTGCCGGAATTCAGTTTTTGGTTACTGTGGTGAATAATTGTCCAGAGTGCGCTAAACTGAGTGTGCAAAGAGCAGAACGAATGGTACCATCTAAATCCCCTCCCCTTCTTTGCCCGGGCAGAAGCTAGGAGCTGACCTGTTTTATTTCAACAAAATGCATTATTTTGAAGATGTGGACTACTTTTCGCGCACTCCGGAGGTCCCATTGGTACCATCAACCAGTTATGCTGCTCTCATAGTCCAGCTCAAATTTTTTTTTGTCCACCATGGCATACCTTAAAACGTTGGTGAGGGGTACCTTTGAATTCGCGTCTGCAGAATTGAAGGATTTCACACAAGCGTGCGGGTTTGCACTTGCTACATCAAGCACGACGCATCCGCAGTTCACTAGCAGCAGCAGAATGCATGGCTCAAACCATCAAGACAGTCCGCAGGTCCATGCTTAGCACTTACAACATACAGAAAGATCCCATATCACTGAGGGCAAACTTCAGCAGAGCTGCTCATGAAGTGACGGGTGTGCTCAACGCTACCTCTGCCTCCCAATAGAGTGAGGTGCTCAAAACGGCCTCAGTTATTGTCTATGTACTGTTAGTATTGTTGAGGCACATAAAATTATGAATTTTCTGCCCATCAGTAGTTGTGATATTACGTTGAGCGAAAAGGTGTGCACTATATTAGATATTTCTTTTTTCTATAGAATAAAATACTGCCTTGCGGACATTTTTATCGGCATATTACACACTGCTCTCTTGGTGTCCGACTTACCCTCCTTAGTATACTTTGAAAAAATTCACTCAGCAACATAGCGGCTATTATGAATGTAATTATGCCTGTAGCTGTACTAGTACTTACAGCGTGGCTCCGTTTAACACAATGATCAGGTCTAAAAGCTATAAGGCAGCTTTTAAGGTTCTCCTTTGATTAACCCACATCATGAATACAGTGCGTTAAAACAGGTTAAAATCATCAGTCAAGAACTCACTCATTCTCTTCAGATTAAGTACACGGTTTCCGCTATTTTCCTTTAGATGCTGTCCGCTTTGTTTACTGATAATACACGTCGTTTAAAGCGCAGATTTTTACACAGAAATTGCTTTTAACTTTATATTCTGGTAAAACCTAATTAATGCAAAAATAATGTGGCTAGGGTTTTATCAAATAGACCGGGTTTTACCCGAAAGCCGGAGGCCCTATCTGTGTATTGCTTGTCATATCTGTGTTCTATTTTTGTATTGTCGCTATGGTCTAGTGTGATTTCTTTTGCGTGGGAGGAAGACTAGCAGGCGCTGTATTTAGGCACAACTTTATTATTCAAGAAGTCATTAACAAGCGCGAAACTCCCAACCGAATGGAAGCACGCAAAGATCGTTCCCATACCAAAAACAGAAAATCCGTCCCTCGTCACGTCATACAGGCCAATTTCTTTACTTTGCACTTGTGCTAAATTGCTCGAACATATAATATTCAAACACATATCCGTCTTTCTGAATGACAACGCATTAATTGATACCAGACAACATGGGTTTAGGCTAGGGTTTTCTACCGCAACTCAGCTCGTAGAAACAGTTCATGATTTAGCAGCAGCTTTAGATAAGCAAAGCCAAGTCGACATAATTTTCCTCGATTTCGAAAAAGCATTTGACCGCGTCTCTCACTCCAAATTACTGCTGAAACTAAGACCCATACTAAAGAACAACACCTTAATTAACTGGATTGGGGAATACCTGTCCTTACGAAAGCAATGTGTTCAAGTTAATGATGCAGCTTCTTCTTCCGCAAACGTAAACTCAGGCATTCCACAAGGCTCAGTTTTAGGTCCGCTATTCTTTCTGATCTTCATAAATGATATCGTCAGTGACATTCACGTCAAGATCAGACTTTTCGCAGACGACTGCGTCCTATATCATGAAATACGTAGTGCGAACGACCAGGCAGTTTTAAACACTTCCCTATCTAAAATACAAACTTGGTGCACGAAATGGCAAATGACTATTAATCTTAAAAAGACTGTGGCAATGACCGTTACACGCAAAAAGAACCCGTTATCATTTGCTTATAACATTAACAACCAGTGCTTATCTGTCGTTTCCAGTTACAAATACTTGGGAGTAATAATTTCATCAGATCTTAGGTGGAATGAACATGTAACACACACCTACAATAGAGCAATGAAGAAACTTGGCTTTTTAAGGCGTACGTTAGGGAACGCTTCACCTGAAATTAAAATCCTAGCCTACAAAACATTTATCCGACCCGTCCTAGAGTATGCCGCGATTGTATGGGATCCACATACACAGTCTAATATTACCAAACTTGAGAAAGTTCAAAGAAAATCAGCTAGGTTCATCTTTAACTCATACAGCTGGCGCACGTCCCCATCATTACTTCTAGAAGCTGCAGAACTGGAAAGTTTCACATTCAGACGTTACCGGGATAGGATGAAATTTTTCTATTTACTCTATCATAACCAATTGGGAATAGACAAAAGTTCATACATTCTGCCAGCTAACCGCCAATCTACGCGCTCATATCACACCAAAAAAGTCCTGGATTTTTCGTGCAGGACGGACGCATTTAAAAATTCCTATTTTCCGCGCACTATTTGCGATTGGAATGCATTATCCGCCGACACAGTTGACTGCCCAACGGTTTCCTCATTTCTCTGCGCACTTGCGCGTAAGTCCTGAGTGACATGTGGCTCCCCCTCATCAAAATGACACTCATGTTGTAAATACTATCTTGTGTTTTTGTTTTTGTTCTGATTTATCATTCAGCGTCCTGTATCTTGTTTGCTGATTTTGCTGTTTCTGAATTTGTTGATTTGTGTTGTCCACTCCTGCCTAAGGCCTGATAATAAGGCTGGCAGTACCTGTAAAATAAAAAATAAAAAATAAGACTCTCCTCGCATGTTCGAGCAAATAAAAATTACCCGTAACTTATCACAGGAAATCCGTGAACTTATGATGCTTCGGCTCTAGAGCGTTATGCAGCTCCGTCCTGGGTTGCAGCTTGCAAGGGAGCAAGAACAGAAAAAAGCCTAAATTCCGTGAAGCGACAATTGCCGGAAATGTCCAGCCCATTTCGCTATGGAACGAAACAGAAAACAACGCTTTCGTGCTTCAGCCTACTTCCTTCGGCAGTAAACGTAGTCTCTTCGTTTGCTCTGTGTTCATACCCGAAGCATAGTGCGCCCAAAAGTATAAAAGACGCTATTAAATTCGAACTACTACTCCAGTGAAACGGCAACTGTGTGACCACGGCAATAATTTATAGCTGTCCCATTAGAAGCAGGAAACAGCAAAGTGCCTTGTGCCTCATACAGGTTATTGTGTGATAAATCCTTTATAATGCTTCAGGAATGCACTTCATATGTGAAAGCGCTTGAAGTGATACACGCTTCCTACCCGCGAAACTTCCGACTGACAATATAATTCCCTTATTACTTCGCACTAGCTTGAACATCCTGTTAAAAAATTGAAGAACAGAACCTCGGCTTGGTTTCTGTGTATCCTAATGATCATCATATAAAAGAGGCCGAGTGTCTTACTGAAATAATTTACTGAAGGGCCTTAAATTCTTGCTCCGAGCAAAAGCTTGAACAACGCCTCCAGGAAGAAACAATCGAGACAAATGAAAGGGAGGCCAGAAAAATTACTGCCAATTTAGCATTGCTATGGAAGAAATATTGCGCTAAACCACAGTATCTTGCAGGTGCACACAACCGCCACGTACCTGAAAGCTCCATTTGGGTGTCCACTGACCCAGGGAGCCAATTATGCAGCTCTTATACTTTATCATTCTCAATGCCGATTTACCGGGTGTACGCCGGCGGCCTATGCTCCATGGAGTTCCGCGTTTCTCCAGCGATGTTGTTACAGTCAACGCGTATTTTCCTAGTGCCGTGTTTCTGCCACAATTTTGTATACTCGACAACGTGCAGCGCACACTCTGTCACTTCCGGAAATATCCGCAAATATTAGTTAAATAGTAGCATTATTATCACGACCATGATGACGAGACCTTTGAAACCTTCTACGAGGACGCGCAATCGGCAATTAACAAAGCAAAAACACCCAAAACTGTACTGCACGGCGAATTCAATGCGAAGGTACAGAAGCTGACTAGAGACCAGGCAGTAGGCGACTATATGGCATAGGCTGTAGAAATTGCAGGGGTGAGTTATTAGTAAAGTTCGCAGAGAGAAATAATTCACGGATCGCGAATACTTTCTTCCGCAAACCAGAGAATAGGAAGTCTACCTGGAAGAGCCACGATGGTGAAAATTAAAATGATATAGACTTCATACTATGCGCTCACTCTGGCATACTGTAGGATGTGGAGGCCCTCCCAAAATCGCTTTGTAGCGACCACAGAATGGTAAGGTCTCGAATTCAGCCTTGAAGAGGGGACGGAAGAAACTAGTGAAACGGAAGCCCTTTAATGAGTTAGAGGCAAGAAGAAAAGAAGAGGAATTCAGGATGTCGCTGCTGAATAGATATTCAGCGTTAACTGAGGAAGACGATCTTAATAATCATTGATGACGATAATTGCAGCAGGAAAGTGGTTTCATTCACGTGAAGCACGAGGCAAGAAGGAGTGAAATGCTGATAAGGTGTGAAATGTTGAAATTCCAACCTTGTGGCGATGATCAGTGCGGTTATAAACATAGCGGGGAGGAGCAATGAGTGCGTTCCGTACAGTGGATGATGGTAAAATGTATGAAAAAGACTGAGACTAATTATTTTTCTGCAGCATGATAAAGGCTGTAAAGTGAGGTAAGTTTTCATGCTGGTTATGCTTGCACCACGATTAAAGTTGGATAAAATAAAACGCGCGGCATTATTTTGGACCATTTACAGCGAAGTAATTAGATTTTCGTAGTGGGGAATCCATACAGCTGCTGCATATACCAGTTTTGAAAGAATCAGCGTTTTTTAAAGCAATAATTTAAGAGAAGACGTGGTTGTCTTAAAGTTTCGGTGCACGTAGCCCAACATGCAGTTAGCGTTGTAAATAATGTACTCGATGTGGTGCGACCAGGAGAGGTCTGCAGAAATGAGGACGCCCAAGTATTTATATGTAGTGACAGATGCTAAGGGGACGCCATTTAAGCAGTACCTGGAAGGAGCGTTAGCATGTCAGGATATTCGCATAACTTTACATTTTTCAGTGTTTAGGTTCATGAGCCAATCATTGCACCAAGTAGAATTTTAGGTAAGATTGGTGTGAAGAAGTTTAGCTTCTTCGGGTGATGTTAATTCGCGAAAAACAACGCAGCCATCAGCAATGAGATTAATGTTGATACTACTTTGGAAGGAAGAT
>JARKHS020021065.1:0-43432 GCA_030143305.2 Amblyomma americanum
AAAAAAAAGCTCACAAGGTGGGACAGCACATGTTCCTTTGAACATGAGGCGCTATCACATGATGACAGGTTTTTACAAAAAAAATAGCTTATCTGCCTGAGTGGAATGGCGAGAAACGCTCCATACATAACGGCACATTGCAAGCTGCACACAGGAACTTCGTGGCAACTTCGGAGCGCTTTGTGGAGCACCAGCGGCACCTCTTGCTCGTTCCAGATGCGTTTGTGAAGCGGTCTTTTCCGTGAAGGCTGATCTCCGCTGGGACACCAGTCATCAAGGTGCCGCTGAAAGTCTCCTAGTGACTTCCATCCATCACGAAAGCTTTGCCTCTGGAAAGGCTGTTGCCCAAGAATTAGCTTGAAGTATAGGAAATCGATCTTTTCTACATCTTCAAGGCCTGTATACTGCACAAAAGCATTCACAATGGCAGCATCAAGGAGAAAATAAAATATTGTGTGCCATCCCTTTCTTGATTTCGGATCTACAGGAGAAGTATTCCAGTTTTGATAGAAGCGGTCAACACCGCCCTTCCAATAGTTGTAGTCTTTCAGAGCCTTGGGGCATGTGACATGAACTTTATTGCCACAAGGTAGCTTTCGTTTCACTGAGGTTTCTTTTTTGGGATCCTGGTAACTGGAAATTATATGAACGTTTTTAGTGTCCCGCCACTGGTAGACTGCGATTGGGCTCCTCGACCTGTGAATGAAGGACCCACGGATTACCTTGTTATCTACTTCCACTTCAGGCGGCAGGTCCTTTCTGTTGGGCCTGAACGTGCCACAAGCGGCAGTCCTAGGAAAGGCTCCGTATATCCGGCTGCGCTCTTGAGAGCACCCATTCTGTTTCGAACAGCAGTCTCAAAGGGCTGACAGTTGAGGCTGTGTATTTGTCTTTGTACCCCGTAATGTTGGATGTTAAACCTCCCAGGACGGATGCCCAGGCCACGTATGCCGGGAAAGCACAGAGACTAACCGATTGATTGTGTGGCCGCTCTTGTGGTGGAAAGTGCGGTCTCCTCACGGAGCCTCTTTTTTTGCCGTTTAATTATTGCTATCGGAGCTTTTAAAGCTACGTTGATGACCGCTAGATACATTTTTTGCTCGCAGTGAAAATCGACTCGTCGAGTTTTTATGGCTACGTTGCATTTATTTCGGTATCATGACAAGAATAGATAACTCACTACATATGCACACAAAAATATTACCAGAACTCTTACAGCTTTGACTTAATTACCAGGTACATTATTTTATTCGCGTTGTGAGTTATTTTTTCAACATTAAATGCTGTTCCCTACCGCTGTCGGCGCGCCACGGATGACTTCGGCGTCTGAACCGATGAGAAAACGGAGCCGAACCTGAAGATACATTAGCAAAAGTATCAGTTCACCTGCCCCAGGTGCCTACGTGCTGCGCTGTCGCCGGAGCAGCGCATGCGCCAACAACAGTGTCTTCTTGCTTCGTGGTGGCAAATCCCTGATGCGGCATGAAAGGCCACAGTTCTGATCTGCGTCCAGAATGGCACGCGCAGCTCTGCTTTCACTTGATCATCGAAGGAACAGCGCCGCATGATTTGCTCTTATTTCGTGATGCGCGCATCGGGGACACGTGTACAGCACCTGAACGCACAAGTGCCGTAGCGTACAGGTGCAACACGTAGAGGTGCCGTTGCACCCTCTATGAACACTTGCTGTCACCAGCTCTGGTCGCTCATGATGCCATGAATAAAATGCGGCAAAGAAATCTAAGGAAAGAGAAATCGCTGATGTAAGACGCTCGTCAAGAGTATAGAGCAGCTATCAGTATTATGAGCTGCCATAGATGGATCGATGGAAAAAACGTTAATGGCGACAAATTTGAAATCTTCGTCACCCTTACGGATGACTGGGCGCCGTGGTCGATCCTCGGCCCTGGGTGTCTCACTTGACAGCTGCCAGCGTGGCTCGCCGTACGACGAATCGTTGCGCTTCCTCGTCCTGGCTGGCCGGCAAGTGCACCCACTGCGTCACACTGGGGTGATCTATTTTAGGCTCTAAGTCTGCCTTAAGACAGATCCATGTGATATGCTCTAGCGTAGGTTTTCGCTTTCACCACGGACATTAGTCTGCATATTGTGTAGGGAGAATTTCGTGTAGTTTCTGCAGGTGCGGGTAGGTACCGGTTTGTAGTCTGCGCCAGTCGACCGCCTCTTCTTTGGACAGCCTTTTGTGTCGGACTGGGTAGCTTTGGCGCGGACCCCTGTAATGATCGAGTAGAGCCGCCATAGAATACTCCACACTTTTCTGCTGTGCATTCCATTCTTATATCAAATCTCGACGCTGCGCTAATCTTTCATTTTTTAAAGCGAAATCTTTGCTACTCCCCTCCGTAGCTTCTTCGCCGTGTGTGTGACTTTTACCTTGATCCGAGGAGAAACCGCGTTACAGCTATGACGTCACTCCACCGCCGCCGCCGCCGAAACCGAGCGCTCTCCTCTGTTTCTACAGGCCGTCAGCGCTCATTTCGTTATTGGCGTTGGCGATGACAACGTTCTAGACGGCGATGATTTTGATGAATTGAAGGGCGCTCAGCTGTCTCCCTGGGCCTGTGGACGCTTCCATCGCGGTGTGAGGTACGTGGCGGTGGTGGGACAGAGATGTGGGCTGCATGCAATAGCGCAGACAGCGTTGTGCAGACACGTGCCACTGCAGCAAAAGGCCGCACCGTTCATTAGGTGCCCAACCTCTCGCGGTCCGCCACTACTTTAACTGCCACCTGCCAGGGTGGCAGGGTGGGCGCACTGCCCATCTAGTGTACGGAACGCACTCAACGATACAGACACCGAGCCGCGTCGTGTCTACTTCCCCGATACACGATAGCTTTCGCTCTCGCACCAGGCTCGGCAGTAGTTTAACCGCACCTAAATTTTTCTGGTCATCCATCAGAGAAGTTGGTGTTGCATTTTTCTGGACTAGTAACTTAAGATAACCATGGAAACTTTTTCGGGTCCAGTATCAGCCTATTGGACTTAGGAGTAGATTACTGCTTTATTAGATAGTGCCAAGAGAGCTCACTATTTATTCGCAACGAGAACCTTTTTCATGAGCAGTGGTGCTTCGAATCATCATTTAAGTGCATCGGGTACGTCTCGCGGGGCGTGTGCAGTGCAGAGATACTGGGCTGGGGATTGTGTTCATCTTGCGACACTGGCTTCCCCATAAAAACGCGATGTTCCCCTTACGCATCAGGCACTGAATTTTTGCAACTCTTGGCTTTAGAATGATGCATTTGCTGGAACTCTGGTAGACCACCATCGCCTGTAGGTTACACGCCACACTTTAGTCTAATGCTAATGATGACTTTCGTCCTGCTCGGTTTCAACTAGTATATCTTTAGCACTGTGTACGAGATGTGTGGACCCTTCGAGCTGGAGAGAGAAGAGCTGCTTTTGATACTTCGAACAAGTGAGCTACTAGAGTTCTTCCATTTAAAGCAACAGCGTTCTCAAGTCTCATGCTCTGGTGGAGGCAAGAGCGTTCTTTTAGATCGATTTTTTTTCCTATATTAGGCGTAGACGAGGTGAGTTTCCATTGGCGTTTGTCTTACATCTTCCATTGTTGTTTCGTCTAAGTTGCATACAAGAAAGTACTTTGGTGCCGCATCGACCGTCCCTGCGGTCTGTTCCCGTTAAGTGAAATGCTTGCCTGATTGCAGGAAGGAAACATGTTTCTGACAGTACTGAGCCACAGTTTGACCCGGTAAATATGGTAACGTAATTGTACACTTCCCCATTCTTTTAACCACATAACCTTAGCACCGAGTTAAAGTTCGTAATGTGCTCTGAAACAGAGAGAAGTGGAAAGATGGGCTGAATTAATTTGCACATTAATTTTTGCGCATGTGGATAGTCACTTCCGTTTCGCCGCCTCGACATACAATGCCAATCCACAAACACACATTCACGTGATACAAAAAGCACGGAGATCCTTCCAGGTTGGGCGCCCCAAATCTCTCTAAGAAGCTGCACCGGACATTTGTGGTGTGCGGCACTGGTTGTGGAGGTGCCCAGCGACGGTTTCGATTAGAATACGGCTCATCTGGGAGGTTGGCCTGCGGTTGAGCCGCGAACGTGAACTGAAGTGGACTATGAACAACAATTTTATCGGCAACCTTTGCGACTACCTTAGCGCAACAGGTCTTCACTCCTTCTTTTAACTTTCTATCTGCCGCATTCCTTCTCCTTTTTTCAACATATGTCTCAAGGTACATTTATCGAATAAAAAAAAGATGCTTTGTGTGCGGCTCTGAAGGGCTTATGAGTAGCGACTGGCGGGAACGTGCGGTCGTAACAGACCCTGAAACACTCCAAAACATCTGTCGGACGTTCTGTCAGCTACTGTGCGAGGGTTTCAGGTAGTTTGAAGGAAACGCACGAGAACAGTATGTGCACGTTTAGATGGTGTACGTCTGGACCATTCCATTGAGGAAATAAGGGAAAAGGCACAAACTACAAAAATAACAGTAAGGAAACGTTCGCACTCGCTTTCGCAATGTTTCACGCCTGACGCAGCATAGTGTTGGAGTACTCAATTGTTCTTTAATTGCGTTTGTCGACTGTCATGCCTTGATATGTTCACATTGCATTTCACCATTATTAAGCTTCACAATGGGAACAACTAAACATATTGTTTTTGCTTGTACACAAGCACGCAAAAGCTTCTTGTGGGGATCACTCGCAAAGGAACAGTTAGAAAATGTGGCTCGGAAAAGTATCCTTGCATAAAGTTGGTAGAAAAGCCCTGAAAGAAGTACGTTTGTTTACCGATCCGATTTGAAAATCTGTGCACTGTCCAGCTTTTATTCTTTTTTCTTTTTCAGCACAGGAGCTCCAGAGGAGAAAGAGGAGGCCGGCAAACCTTTCGTAACTTACTAGTTCTCCCTAGCTCACGGACTGCAGCATTTCAAGCTGTCTAAAAGCAAGCCTTCAACTCCCAGGATGGACATTCTAAGTTCACAGTCACTAATACGATTTTTCAGTTTAGTTTAGCACGTATGCCTACAAATCTAGCTTACAACAGGCCGAAACGCAAAGGCGTGGTCCACTACAAAGGAGATATAGTATGCGGCAATCAGTGTTTGTGTGGAGTGCGCCGTTCACCCCTGGAGATTCTTTTTGAGGCAGCACCGGTGGGCATAGATTTTTGTTGACGGAAATGGTCTATATATCATGAGGGAGACAGCCGTCAGTAGCAATCGCTTGACTAGAGAATTATTTACGACTATAAACAGCTGCCGTAAATAATATAACTTAGTTGCCAAAATTGTCTCCAGAAAGATGTTTTTCAAACGTTTGAATATACTTATTCTTATAGACGCCTTGAAGGCGTTTAACTTAAGCGCAAGGCGTGAATAGCCGTTTGACCTGTCTCATGGTCTGTATTTCATGCTAAATGATGCCACAAGTGCAGAAATGCGCACTGCCTACCATCATAACAGCTTTGTATATCGAATGTGCCCGGTCCGCGAATTTCGTTTTGGTCATCTCGAGCGAGATCTGGCGGCAAAATTTATCATCTAATGTGGAAACCAAATCAGAGGTCGTGACTTAGGAGTAGATGTGATAGCTGCTTAAAATCGCACTTAGCGACATCTGATAGGATGGAGTCAGCAAGCCACACTGAATTGACAATGGCTTCAAACTTTCGCAGCATCCTCTTTCTCGGGAGCTCCAGTGGTCTTAAAGAAAGATAGTTAGCAGATGTTTCAGATCGAATTTAGAAGCATCGGCCTATTTCGGCCGGTGCTTGCTACTCTGCAATATTTATACGTCCTTCATGGCCTTTTTCGAAAACATTTACCCTAACTATTACTGTTCGAGAAATCCCCACAAAGATTCCGCAGAGACACTTAAGAGTGCTTACGCGTCGGGAAATGCCGAGGCATATTGCTCTCCTTGGGTGAACTGTATTACGCCTAATGTATGTACAAGGCTGATCGAAAATTCCCAGACCACAGGGTCTGCTTTTCAGCCGCATATCCTACCACTTATGATAGCAAAAGAGCTAGGAAGGTTGATGGAGGTGAGAATTATACTTCTCCTATCCTCTATTGAGATTTTGGGCTTCAGGAGTGTCGTAACTTTCCGAATAGAGCGTTTTGAAGTACACCCTGTGGCTTTTGGCCAACCATGTACATGCATTAATGTTCTTTTCTAGCAGTTTATGCGTTTGGTTTTGGCTGTGCTCCATATTGCAGACACGCGATTCATGACACCACCCACACACACACACACGCCTGTATGACACCACCAAGAACGCTTAACGGCGTACAGTTGCATCACTATTTTGGTACGAAAGTGTGCAAAGGCATAATATTGAAAGTAATTATGACGTCGGATGGAATGCCGGTCGCAAAGTAGCCTCGACCTTGACTAGCGCATGTAAGCTTTATGCAACGAGAAATTGTACGACGCCACCAGGAATTAATGCTTTACGATCGACGGTTGCATAACAATTTTTGACACGAATGTCGAGAAAACAGGCTCCACATAGCCGTCGGCCAATGGCAAGTATATATAGACAAACGACACGTATAGGATTTTCCGAAGTACCAGTGCTCGGCGTGCTGTGTGCATCATACAGCCGCATGAAGATGTCACACCAATTTTCGGAACAAAGTTTTAGCATTTATGGCATCTTTTTCGAGTCATAGATAATTCTCTAGTCAAGCTATTGCTGCTGATGACAGTCTTCATTATGATGTGTACGCGATTTCGATGAACTAAGCCCGATGCCAACCGGTGCTGCCTCAAAATGTATCACCCTGGCTTAACAGTGCACTCTAGACAGCCAGTCAATGCCACATTCTCTCTCCGCTCTTTTGTTCTGAGACCACGCATTTATGTTTCGGGCTGTTTCCAGCGAGATTTTCCGGCGTATGTGCTAGCCTAAAGTGGAAAACGGTACCAGTGGCTCCGAGCTCCGAGTGCACATTCAGGAAGTTGAAGGCTTGCTTTTCGAAATGTTGACATTTTTGAATCCGTGAGCTCGGAAGAATTATTAATTTATGAAAGTACTGCCGGCACCATCTTTCTCCTCTGGAGCTCCTGTGCTTAAAAGAACAACAACAAAACTTGGAAAATGCGGGAAATTTTCAAATCGGATCGGACTTATTTACTTCAGCACTTTTCTACCAACTTTATGCGTGGCCGCGGAAGACGACGAAGTGCATCCTTGTGGAACGCGTTCAGTCTGTGTCTTGGCCACTCCCCCGTAGTGGGTATGTGCCAGCAACGTCTGAGGCCTTCCTTCCTTCCTTCCAGTCTGTCTCCAGCTTTTTTCTGTGATTTTTCGTGTATACTGCGGAGACGCCGCCCCCCGTCATACGGCGATGGATGTGAACCCTCCTGGGCATCCGAATAGCCTGGCGGCCTCCTCCTCGAGCTCGTCGAGGAAGCAGTGGAGCCGTTCGAGCGACCCCGACAGCGATGACACCATCGAGTACTTCAACGAGGAGGCCAGCAGGTGAGGACGGCTTTGAGGACCAAGAAAAGACTTCTAAGAGCCGCATCGTCATCCAGAGAGTCAACTGTAATAACAAGTGGCCACACACCGGCACACACCATCCTCATCCTTCCTGTGCAGCCAACCGAGAACATTAGGGGGCTTAACAGGCAATTCGTCTCTGTAGAACTCGAGGACCTCGTGCCTATTGAAATGAAAGACGTTGGAGTGAATTCGCGGAAGAACATTTTAGCTGTTGACATCCACAATGCGGCTGCGCTAGAACCACTTCTCGGCGGTTTACCAGTACGTACTGTTATCCCGCTCGTCGGGGATGAGTTCTCTTCCGGTGTAATCTGTGATATCGACGAGGCTGTCACACGAGATGATTTGCCCATACTGGTGAGGCCGGCAAACGAGGGCACCGTAATTCTACGGGTATCACGTCCACGCAATTCCCGTTGTGTGAAGATTCTGTTCCAAGGCGACGGCCTTCCATCACACGTGAAGGTGGGCCATTTCCGTCATGCTGTGCTACATTTATTTCAAAACCCCTGCAATGCCACAAATGTTTGAAACTGTGTCATGTGAGCGGGGTCTGCGACAACAAGAGAGTGTGCTCTCGTTGTGTCGGAGTTCACAGCGCTGAGTCCAGTAATGCAGAAGTGCTTGGGTGTTCCAACTGTAATGTGCCTCATGACGCCTACTAAGAATTGTCCGCACGTAAAAGACGAGCGTGCCGTTCTAAAGCAAATGATTCGGGACACCTCTACGCACCGTCAAGCTGCCGAAATTGTTCGGAAAAGGCGTTCTCGCCGCAAGAACTCAAAGTCCATTGCAAAAAGGAACCACACTGACGCGCCCACGGCACCTCCTTCTCAACCTCCTCCCGTGCCACCACTTCCAAGTATGTCCAGTCAGCGAAAGATCGCCAAGGATATTCAGACCTGTTCATGTGCGGATGCTTGGCCAGCGCTTCCGTTGTTACGTTCTGCTGAGCCTCCCCAGCGCAAGCTCCCATCGCCGAGGTCACCTGTCGTTAGAGAAGGGCTCCGAGAGCACGATCGCCAAGCCCTTGTGATCCTTAGGACGGTGGTCAATGCCATTCGCCGTCTGATACAAGCCTTGCAATCGTCAACCGCTCGAAGCGCTTTACTTGTGCTGGACTCCCAGGTTCCAGCGCTACAATATCTTTTAAACAGAATGCCTGGCTAGCTTCCCAGGTTTTGAGAGGAAGTCAGGGGCGCAGTGGTCTTCCAGTGGAACGCAAGAGGCCTAAAGTCAAAAGTCGCGAGTTTTCGGCAAAATGTTTTAACAACCACTTCCCGATATTATTCATCTGCGAACCTAACTTATCCCAAGGATTTAGGCTTTCCGGGTACGAGCCCTTCTTTTCTCTGACATGCGGGGACCGCAGGAAAATTCTGGCCTACATCCGCACCGGCATCACATACGTTTGCTGCCCAGTTCAACCAGACAACGACAATCAGTACGTGTGTTTCACAGTCAAAAAAGGATAATAGAGCTCACACTGATTGCGGCGTATGTCTCCCCCTCCTATGAATTGGACTGCGAGAGGCTGAAGACAATTATGGAGACAACCCGGGCTCCTTGGATTATTAGCGGAGATTTCAACACCCACCACTCACTGTTGCGAAGTCCTATAATCAATGCCAGAGGGAGGAATCTCGCCTTATTTGCTTCAGAAATTGAACTTGATGCGAGGCAGTTCATACAGCAGTTGCCTGGAATTGACGCTAGTTTCGCGGTCTCTGCGCCGGCATGTCCAGTGGTTTGGTGATGTTGATACCCACGGGAGCGACCATATACCCACCTACCTCAAGATTCAAGGTCTTGGGGCGTCCGGCCCAGATAAACGCGCGCACATCGATTGGACTTCATTTAAGTCTCGAATGGAAGAGGCGTGCTAAGAAGCCCTAACTTCCAGTTTGGAAAGCATTATAGCAACAGCAATGAAGGCTGCTAGAGGCTACCTCACGTCAACCAGAATGCGCACCGAATTTGATATTGAATTAGACCGCCTACCTGCTATTCGTCGGCGACCAGAAAGACGTTACAGACGGACCAAATGCTTAAGAGACCTCATAAAGGCACGTCGTTTGCAGAGGAAAAGCAAGCGACGAATGGACACGCTGGCAGAGCAGCGCTGGAAGCCCTTCTGTCAATCTCTGGATCCTCGAAAACCCACGTCCCTGTTTTGGCGGAGAGAGCGGGGTCCTCGAACGCATCCACAGCAAAGACAGCCTTTCTATGCGTTGGCTCTACATCAATACCGTCACCAGATTGAAGTTGCAACTGACTTCATCAGGACAATCGCGTGTCCAGGGACTACCTAGGGTTCCCAGTGTGTTCCTCCTGCATCACGGGACTCAGCGACAAATGCTATCTTTACACGGGAGGAACTTTATGCTTCCCTTGCAGAAAGTAAGCGTTCCTTGGCACCAGGGCCAGACAGAATTACATATGCTGCGCTGTGCCACATTGGCCACGACGCGCGTAGAGAGCTACTCAGCCTTTACAACCACTCGTGGCAAGACGGAGGTGTTCCTCCTCAGTTTAAAACCAGTCGCATGATAGCATTACTAAAACGAGAAAAATCTCCGCACGACCTGTCATCACACAGGCCAAAAGGTTTGGCCAGAAGCATTCATTCGATTATTTTTCCCACACATTTATTATTTTTCCCACACAAACCTATAGGCCAGTTGTGTGGGAAAAATAATAGAAAGAATTCTTCTGTCTGGCGCGTCTTGAGTGGTACATTGAGCACTATAACATGTGTCCTAACGCCATAGCGGGTTTCCGATGGGGTCGCTACCCAATAGAAAACGTCATTGATCTTGTGTCCACAGTTCAGCAACAGAAACGTTAGAACCGCATGTGCGCGGCACTTTTTCTTGATGTCAAAGGTGCATACAATAATGTGACACATGAAGCCATCCTTTATGCGCTAGAGTCTGTTGGAATCGGTGGACGGATGTATAGGTGGATGCAAAGCTACCTGACCAAAAGGACATTTTTTATTTTGTGTGAAGATGGCTCCACACCCGTGCATTACATCTACCGTGGCGTGACCCAGGGTGGAGCGCTCAGTCCTACTTTGTTTATTCTAACACTTTAAAACTCAAGGAGTGCCTACCTAACACCGTCCACATTTCTATGTATGCCGACAACATCTGCATCTGGGCCTCCTCTGTGACGGGCCTCTAGGTGCGAGCAAGACGTCAGAGCGCAGCAACCATAACTTCCTCCTATCTCCGTGAGCGTGTCAGCCGAGAAGTGGGCTATAGTGGCATTTACGCGCAAAAGAGTGACTCGTTATCCGTTGACTATTGACGGCCATGCCATTGCGTATTGTGCTTCTCATCGTTTTTAGGAATAATCATAGAGCGGAATTTATCATCGATTCTGAATTGCAGCTTTGTAAAGAAAAAGCTCATCTCTATCACACACCTGGTCAAATTTCTTGGCGGAAAATGATGGGACTTGCCGTATCTGTCGATGCTCCAGCTGTACAAAGCAGGCTTTTTGGTATTCTTGCGGTACAGTACACCAGTGCTTTCAAGCACATGGAAGACGAATTTGCGTGCCCTCCAGACTTTACAAGGTCAGGCACTTCGCACATTCCTGGGTCTCCCTCGCAGCGCATCAGCAGTTGCTACCATTGCTCTCACCCAGGACTACCTACTCTCGGCGTATATAACCCTTGGCACCCTGCAGATCCATATACGTCATCTAACAAGTGATATCCAGCACCACCTTGTGTCAGTTGTGGTTAAAAGACTACACGCAGCGTTTTCAAAGGTTATAGCAGCCAAACAGTCGTTCATCCCATCACAGTTCACCCGGCGGCAAGGCCTTCCTCTGCGCTGTGGTGTCTGCGGGAGCAGTGCGTGCGCCTTACAATTCCGGGCATAACGAAAAAATCGTACTTATCGACACCGGCCATTAAACAGTTGACACTCTACCTACTCCATGCCGCATATAGTGACCGCACTCATGTGTATGCAGGTGGTTCAGTCTCAGGTACAAGTTCAACCTACGCCTTGGTCATTCCTGCGAGACAGACCAGTATTAAACTTCAGAAGTTCGCATCGGACAACCTTGACCGGGTCAGAATTGGGCGCTCTTCGTGCGGCTGTGCAGTACATCGATGCACAAACTCCCTACAAATGGGCTGCGTTCGGCGATTCAAAAGCAGCCCTACAATGTCTCAATTCTGCTTTGAGCCATGGCGATCACGATCAACTCTTAGCTGAATTTATACATCTTCAACACCAGGCACAGGAGGAGGGTCATGACGTCGCCTTCTAGTGAATACAGGGACACTGTGGCATTCTCGGAAACGACGCAGCTGACGCTGCAGCTCGAACGGCTCACTGTAGTGCCAACATTGTTCAGATAGCGTTGACAAGAGCCGACGCAGCAAGACATCTGCGAGTGCTTGGCCAAAATCTGATTTTAGCGTCATGCTCTTCTCCTGGAAACTGAGCATGCCGTATGCACCGCCTAGACCCCTTATTTCAACTCAGTCCTCCGTCCGGCATCTCCCGCTGCGATGCTACGCGGTTGCGTAGCTGTCGCTTGGAGTGGCGTTTACAAATGTCTACTCCCATTCAGTCGCAATGGCTGACTCTGCTGCGTGTGAGATTTATGGGTGTGACAAAACAATAGAACACCATCTTTGTAACTGCCCTCGGTTTCAGCGTGAGCGCGCCCTCCTGGCAGCAACACTCCGCCGCTTAGACCCTCAGCCCCATACCGAAAAAAAGACTCTAGTAACCTTTATCGCAGACGCAGCTTTGAATGCACTTCTCAAGTTAATAAGGCTCAGGACTGAGTGCAAGGTTGTGAACTATCAGTGTGTGCCCTGTGTACCCTGCAAGTATTGGCCAACGGACATGTGGGAAACTGCTCAACTCCCTTTGCTCTCTCCCCTTTCTATCTCTCCCTCCGTTCCCCTTGCCACATGTAGGGCAGCATACCGGGCGTTTCCTAGTTAACATCCCTGCCCTTCTGTTCGTCTTTCTCTCTCTCTCTCTCTCTCTTATGCGTGGCCACTTCTCCGAACCGCAGTTTCTTACTGTTCCAGTGCGACAAATTCCACAACAAACTTCTGCGTGCTTGTGCACAAGCAGAAACAATCTATTCAAGTTTTCTCATCTTGATGCCTAATAATGCTGAAATACAACGTGAAAGCATCATAGCATGATTGCCAACAAACGCAATTAAAAAAAGTGAGTAGGCTAAAGCTATGCTGCGCAAAGCGTGAAACTTTGCGAAAACGAGTGCGAACGTTCCCTGATATTTGTTTAGTAATGTGTGCCCTTTCTGTTATTTCCTTCACGGAATGGTCCAGCCATCCAACCGCCGCAAAACGCATCGCTATCGCGCTTTTCCTTAGAACTTCCTGAAGCCCTCAAACAATAGCTCATAGACCTGTTTTGGAATATATCACGGTGTGTTACGGCCACACGTTTCGCCTCAGTCACTACACATAAGACGCGCACGGAGTTTCTCAGAGGTATTTGTAGCATCCAAGCTGCAATGGTTTTCGTTTTTTGGTAAAAGTGAATGGGGGCCTGTGAATTGGTCTTCTATTGGTGAATTGGTCTGTTGTTTGTGGATTGGTCTTCCACTCCTTTTTGTGTCAAAGCACTATACGAACGTTTCATCGGCGCAAAGCTTATGCTGTTAAAGGAACGCCCAAGGGTACTATTACGTTAACATTTTGCTGTGAGTCAGTGCTGTCAAAGGCATGGTTTCTTCACACATTCTGCTAAGCACTCGCTTAACGGAAACAGACAGCTGGGCCGACCGATGCGGCGTCAATGTCCTTTCCTGTATGCGACTAAGACGAAACAAGAGAAGAAGATGAAAGACAAACGTCAATGGAAACTAACTTCGTCCACGTCAAGAGCGCAGACAAAAAAAAAATCGATGGAAACGAACGCTCTGGCCTCTACAAGAGCATGAAGCTTGGGAACGCTATTACTTTAATTGGAAGAAGTGTTGTCGCTTGCCCGTTCCAAGTATCAAAAGCAGCTCTGCTCTCTCCAGCTCGAGGATCCACACGTTTCGTGCAGAGTGCTAAGGATGTACTAGTTGAAATAGAGAAGGCGGAAAGTCATCATTAGCATTAGCCTGGAGCGTGGCGTGATACCTACAAGTGATGGTGGACGCTCAGAGTTCCCGCAAATGCATCATTCTATTGCCGACAGTTGTAAAGATCCACTGGGTCACGTGTGAAAGGACAATACGTATTCAAGCGGAAGCCAGTGTCACAAGATTCACACAGGCCACAGTCCGGCATCTGCATTGCACATTCCCCACGAGATTTGCCAAATTCTATGAAACAATGATTCGAAGCACCACTCCTCATAAAGAAGGCTCTCGTTGCAAATAAACAATGCATTCTCTTGGCATTACCTTCTCCGAAATTTAATTGGCTAATACTTTATTTCTAAAAGATTCTACGGTTACCTTAGGTTGCTAATCCACAAAAACGCAACAGCCAACTTCTGTGGGGCAGGATCACACACAAAAAATTGAAAGATAATCTAAGCGTTGAATCGAGATGTAAGCATTAAATGCACTGCAAGAAAGGTGTTCAGTGTTCTAGAGCGGGTCATAAGCAGTGATCGCTGCTCACGAGTTTTTGCGAGCGTCCCACATCAGCAGTTTTTCTTTCCTAAGCTTTCTTTAACTAGGGATAGCTTACTCCGCTTTCTTTGCCGATTTTTATGTATGGCGACCCGCGCGACCAGAGCTGGTGACAGGAAGTGTTCATAGAGGGCGCAACTGAACCTCTCGGTGCTGAATTTGTACGCAACGTCACCTGTACGTTCAGGTCCCCTACACGTGTCACCAATGCGCGCATTACGTAATGAGAGCAACTCATGCGGCGCTGTTCCTACGCTTATCAAGTGAAGCAGGCCTGCACGTTTGCCCATTGGGAATCAAGACAGAAATGTGGCTCCTTCGCGCCGCGATCCGCCTTTTACCACCACGAAGCATGATGACGCTGTTGATGACGCTTGCGCTGTTCCAGCGACAACGCAGCACACAAGAACCTTGGGCAGGTAAACTGGAAGATTCGCGAATGCTTATTCAGACTTCGCTCCGTTTTCTTTTCGGTTCTGTCACAAAAGTCACCCGTTGCGCGCTGACAATGGGAGGCATCAGAAGTTCATTTTGCAAAAAAAAAAAAGGCTCACAACGCGACTACGAGTCGGTACCCGGTAAGTCACCCAAATATTTTAGAATTGTGGACATATTGTTGTGTATATCAAAATATTGTGTTCTCTGTTTTTGTCATGATGCCGGAAATACGCAACGTAGCCATAAAAGTCGAACCAGTTACTTTTCGCTGCAAGCGAAAATTGTATAAAGGGGTCATCAGCGTAGATTTAAAGGCTGCCATAGCAATAAAATAAAACACGACAACAAAAAGAGGCTCCGTGAGGCGACCGCACCTCCCGCCACAAGAGCGGCCGCACAATCACCAGGTTAGTTTCTGTGCCAGAACGGCATACATGGGCTGGGCATCCCTTCTGGGAGGGTTAACGTCCAACATTACCGGTTAGGAAGACACCTGGCCTTAACTCGCCTTTTCAGGCTGCTGTTCGAAATAGAATGGGGGCTCCGAAAAGCGGAGCGGGATATTCGGAGCCTCTCCCAGGACTGCACCCCAACGAAGAACCGGTCGCCAGGTCGAGGTGTGCCTGTACCCGTTCGGTGGGTACCCGTCGGTGGGTTTCGAACCTGCCACCTCCCGCAGCCGAGGCGGACGACCAAACCAATAAGCCACGGCTGCGGTGATGACACTGAGATGATAGACAGTCTTTTAACTTAATTTACGCGATATCTCGCATCAGTATCCTGACTTCGGTACTGAATGTTTCCAATCAGAGAGTGAAGCTTTTTTGTAGCATGCTTTGAATAATGTAGCTAAATCACATATCTGAGCACAGCGTCCGAAGCATCCTTTGACATCTGTTTCACATCTTAAGCCTTTTAGTCCTGGTGTCCTTTAATAGGGAAAGTAAGAGAATTATTTCAAGTCATATTATTATGAAAATGACCGATAACCAAACGGAAATCACGAAAGTTAGGCGACCTTATTAACATCAGTGCCACTTTTCACACCTTCGGGATTTTTATTGTGTTCGAAAGCGACAATAAGATGTGTGATAACCGAATTCTGGAGGATATATACTACATCTTGTGCACTTTTTCTTTACATCCTTACTACGCGATTGCACATCCCAAGAATTCGCTTGTCAGGGAGGGACCAAGATATCGGGGCTTGATCATCTTGCCAAAGAACTGAATCCAAGAAGAGCACTTTGATAACGTGTAGCCTTGTTGGTTCTTTTGATGAGGATCGTTAACGTCCTCCATGACGTTCTCGCAAACCAGGTTCTCGGTCACTGAAACAGACACCAATGACAGGGAAGTTTAGTAACGTAACACAACATTGGCTATGTCATCATGTGTGCGCCGGTGAGCTGCTTCGTCATATCAGACCAATTCGGTCATCACTTCGTCTGCTATAAGTACGGTTCTGCCTTTTCGGTTTAGAGCGATAAAATTACTGCCGATTTTGCTTACGTGGCGAAATACGAAGTAGGAGTGATACAACGCAGCGTTTTTTTCGCTTCCGGTTCGAGGCTACGGTTTCAAGGTCTGGCTTCAGGCAAAGAGTGGCGCAACCATTGACTGGGAACGTTAGTGGTAGCGAGATATGAAATTCAGCTGTAGTTAAACCGCACCTAATTTTTTCTGGTCATCCACCAGAGATGTTGGTGTTAGATTTTCTGGATTAAAAACTTCAGATTACCATGGAGGCTTTTTCTAGTCCAGTATCAGCCATCTGGACTTAGGAGAAGATTGTTGCTTGTTTATGTGGTGCCAAGGGAGTTCATTATTTATTCGCTACGAGAACCTTCTTTATGAGCAGTGGTGTTTCGAATCGTCATTTCAGAGTGTGGAGGTCGCCCAGGAAGACGAACGCGGCCACATTTATTGAGTGCTGCCGGAGAGGAGGCAGCAGCGGAGCGGCGGCGGTGGCGTCCGGCGCTGGACAAGGTCTCGAGCGTTCTACGAGCCTGTGCTGGGAAAACATCGTCATTTTCGGTATCAGGCACACTGCCAGGCGCGCGGGTCGCTGCAGGGCTCCCCCCCCCCCTCCCTCCCTCGTAGAAGATCCGTCGGTATATGTCAAAAGATCCGTGCAGGGCGTCCGGGGTCCGAAAGCGAGGCTCAGGTGGGCGACCCTATCAGGGGCGTTGCGGCCGAGCTTTCGAAGGGCATCGAGGGACGCTTAGGGGCAGCTGGAGAAGGTGAAACAACCTGCTGAGGGGACCCAGCGCTGGCAGTTCTGGCGGAGTAGCGGCCGGCCGGCGCATGAGGTGCGGCGCAGCAGAGATAGCCAGATGCGTCGGGGGTCCCGAGAGTCGTGCAACTGTCGCAGTTCCGAGCTGCCCGAGGACCAGACGGGCGGCTACGGGAGGCGCAGCGAGGCGTGAGGCGGGGGAATGGCTGTGGTGTACTGCATGAGGCTGCTGAGACACGCGCACAGGCACCCGTGGACTGATTGGCTTCAACGTGGCGGCCGGGCGCCTGAGTGGTGCCCTTGCCACAGGCTTCGAGCCGTTCACCAAGGGGAACGCTGATGAGGTACGGCCATCAGACGTGGCTTAGGCACCGCAACAGCAACCGGGGGCACGTCCGCTAGACTGGTAAGAGCAGACAGCTCGCTAGACGGCGGCTGTCGAAGCTGCAGCGTAGTTAGAACGTGAATCTGCAGTGTGTGAGAGATTGCTTGCGGTGCACTCCCGTTAATCCTGCGTTTGACGGTGGCTCAGCCAGTGGTGTCAGGCGTCTGTGAAAATTCCAACACCTCTCGGAAGCAAGAAGAACCCACACCATAGGTCTGGTCTGGCTAGAAGACTGGCGCTGTCACCGGTTCAGCGTCCTTCGCAGGAAAAGTAGGGCGGGTGACAATCGCTGTGCTTGGGACTTCTGTCACCGATTTGGCCTGCTCATCCGGCTTCTTGTGACTGTAAGTGCTCTGCGGACATTTGCAAGAGCTGGAAGTCGGGCTAGCAGGCGTGTAGTTTGCCGAGGCCTCTTCAGCATCTGCTGGCCGCGGCTTCGACAGCGCTGAAGAGGCCTCTTGAGCTGTTGGCTGCTGTGACGAGGTAGACGGAGATGCCGAAAGTCGTGACACGCATGCGGTCACAGGTTGTTCCTAGTCATGCGGCTGTGGCGATAACGGCAGTGGTGAGCGAGGTGGTGGGGACGGGGCCGAATGATGCTCTGGGTGGGAACTGTTGCAATGAGGCGTGTCCAAAGAAGCGGAGAAGGCAGGTGTGGGAGCAGGACTTGCGGAAAAGCTGATGTCGGGCCTACCTGGTGTGTTCTGGAGAGGAACGGCCGGGCCGGATACCTAGGCCTAAGTGGCGGGGAGGCGGCCAGGGGCTGCCGAGGCGGTCAGTGCTCCGACGAAGGCGGCGTGGGCATGAGTGAGGCTGATGCTGGGTCAGATGCCGGCGGAGGCGAAAGCGGGTCTGCAGCGTCGTAGAGCGGCAGCGGGGCATAGCACGCGCCGAAGTCCGCCAAGACGGCCGCGCGCAGCTCATTGTATGGCCGGCAGCCCAAGGCAGGGCAGGCAAGTCGGCGCAGCAGGTCGGGCAGGAGGATATCGCAGAGGACAGCATGTTTGAACGGCTGGATGGTGATGCCGTTCAGGTACAACGCAGCCTCAAACTGAGCTTACCACCCGCCGACGCCTTGAGGCCGGAACGCCGGAAGCGGCGGGCGAAGGCTAGGCTGGGTCCTGCCAGCCCGTCATCCAGGAACGCAGCTGCAAAGAGGTGCAGCTCGGCGGCTCATTAAACTATGTGGAGGGCGCCAAGGAAAGCGATCGCGGCCACATTTATTGAGGGCTGCCGGAGAGGAGGCAACAGCGGAGCGGCGGCGGAGGCGTCCGGCCCTGTCCAAGGTTGTTGTTGTTCGTCTCACAAAATGGCACATATGCACAAAGGGCATTGGCCATAACAATTTGGGGACTATTTGAATTGAAGACTGCATGCGACAAGCATGCGATGACCTAAAAAATTGGGAAACTCAGTTTCCGTGATTGACGCTCTTGCAGGTGGTGAGGGGGTCTAACAAGCTTAAATTTAGGCAAGGGAGTGAGTACAATAAAAAAGGAAGGAAATAAGTAGGAATTGCGAAAATTACCCAAATACTAAAGCTTATGATGGTATGGACCGTACGATAGCTTATGATGGTAGACGTTTTGTTTCTAGAAAATAATTTTGAACGGCAAAGCAAACATTCCCATTGGTATGGCCAAGCACAGAAGCGCCAAGAGACAGAATATAACCGCAGAATAAACTGAGATTATACAATGGAACTTCTAATAGTCGCCTCCTGAGCGATGAGTAGCGACGACAACAGAGAGGAAAGTGCTCTATTCTTTCCGGCTCAGCACAATATGGACACAATGGGGAGATCGCAAGACCAGGCATGTAGTGATAAAAATTTAGATGCGGCACACGGCAACGTAGACGCGTGAAGGAAACCTCAAGTTTGCGCCATCGCCAAGGTTTATTTCTCCAAGGGAACAGGAGGTGCTCAAAAACGTCCAATGAAGTAAGGGCTGATGCGTCAAATTCTTTCATTAAAGTGTACGTAGGAAACCGTGGAGCGCGTTTTAACCAGCCCGTGCTGGGAACACTTCGTCCTTTTCGATATCAGGTGCACTACCAGGTGCGCGGGTCGCTACAAGTGCGTTGGGCACTTTTGACGGGGCATGTGCAGTGCCGAGGTACAGGGCTGTGGGCTGTGTCTATCTGGAGACACTGGCTTCTTCCTGAAAACGCGATGTCCTTTTTAGACGTCAGGCACTGAATCTTTGCAACTCTCGGCTTTAGAAGGATGCATTTTCCGGAACTCTGGTAGAGCACCATCTCCTGTAGGTAACACGTCAGACTAGAGTTTAATGCTAATGATGACTTTCCTCCTGCTCAGTTTCAACTAGTATATCCTTAGCACTCTTTACGGGACGTCTGGATCCTCGCGCAGGAGAGAGAAGAGCTGCTTTTGATACTTGGAACGTGTAAGCAATAGCGTTCTTAAAATCAATAGCATTCTTAAGCCTCATGCCCAGGTGGAGGCAAGAGCGTTCTTTACAATCCAATTTTTTTTCCTGCGTTTGGACGTAGACGAAGTGAGTTTCCATTTGCGTCTGTCTTTCATCTCCCACTCTTGTTTCGTCTTAGTTACATACAAGAAAGGACTTTGGCGCCGCATCGGCCGGCCCTAATGCCTGGCCCTAATGCCTGTTAAGTGAAATGCTTGTCTGAAAGTGGGAAGAAACCATGCCTCTGACAGTGCTGAGCCACAGCACGTGGACCGGGCAAAGTGGTAACGTATTAGTACACTTGGCCGTTTCATTAACAGCATACGCTTAGCACCGTTGAAACATTCGTATAGCGCTCTGATACAAAGAATAGTCGAAAGATCGGCTGATATATTTTGCGCATTAATTTTGCGTATGTGCGTAGTTTCTTCCATTTCGCCACCTTGACATAGAAGAACAATCCTCCAACACAGAATAATGTTATACAAAACGAAAGGAGATCCATGTAGGTTGTGTGCTCCAAATTCCTCTGAGAAGCTCCGTGCGCGTCTCTGATGTGTAGTGATTGGAGGGAACGTGCGGTCGTAACGCCGCGGTATACTCCAAAACAGCTCTCGGACGCTCTATCCACCACTGTGCCAGTGGTTCAGGTAGTTTGAAGAAAAGGCACGCGAACAGTATGTGCGGGTTATAGTGGGTGTATGCCTCGACCATTCCGTGAAGAAAATATTGGAGGGGCACTTACTACAAAACGTCTAGGAAACGTTCACACTCACTTTCTCAAAGCATAGTGTTGATGTACTCAACTGTTCTGTTACTGCGTTTGTCGATAATCATGCCTTGATGTTTTCACTATGCATTTCAGCATTATTTGGCATCACGATGGGAACATCTGAACATATTGTTACGTAATGGTGACGGCAGTCGAAGCAGCGATGAAGACGGACAAAAGGTGTTCTAAAAGATAACTGTTTATTGGGCTGACTTGCACCCAAAATGGACTGAATCACTCGGCGGCGGCGGAGCGACAAGCGTGCTCGGCGGTCGTCGAACGGAATGCCCTCCGCTGTCGGCCGTGCTCAATTTAAAGCTGATAGCGAACTTTCGAGATAAAGCGTGCAAACTTACTAGAACATTCCGGAACAAAGTAGAAACAGCTCTACCTGGCTGCGATCAATAGAGATAAATCTAGTCGCGTCTTGCGTCGCAAACAAAGCGATGAAGTGGTGTGGCGGCAGAATTGTAAAATGAACAAACACTGCAAATATTCACGGCAATATTTTTAGTGCTTGTGCACAAGCACCCAAAAGTTTCTTGTGGGGATCTCTCGCACAGGAAAAGATAGAGAATGTGGTTCGGAAAACCAGTCAGGCATAAAGTTGCTAGAAAAGCAATTGAAATATGTTTGTTTCCCTATCCGATTTGAAAATCGGCGCACTGTCCAGCTTTTCTTGTTTTGTTTTTTTAGTTTTCAGCACAGGAGCTCCAGAGGAGAAAGAGGATGCCGGGAAAACATTCATAACTTATTAGTTCTCCCTAGCTTGCGGACTGCAGCATTTCAAGACGTCTCAAGCAAGTCTTCAACTCCCAGAATGTACATTCTTAGTTCACAGTCACTAATACGATTTTCCAGTTTAGTTTAGCACATAGGCCTACAAATCAAGCTGACAACAGCCTCAAACGCAAATGCGTTGTCACTGCACTACAAAGGAGAGATAGAATGTTGCAATTTCTGTCTCTCGGGTGTGCGTCGTTCAGCCCTGGAGCTGCCCTTTCAGGCAGCACCGGTGGACATCGATTTTTGTTGACAGAAATCATCTATACATCATGATGGGGACAGTCGTCAGTAGCAATCGCTTAACTAGAAAATTATTTAGGACTCGAAAGAGCTGCCGTAAATAAAAATTGGAGGACGCTTAAGCTTCGCCTTGCAGAGTGGAACGCGACAGAGTGTTGCAGCCCTGCTAGGGAGTCCACGGAACGCCATCGCTCGTTCGGCGCGACGCCTTGCCCGTTAGACAAATCGCTCTGCTACGTACGGTCAAACGGACGCGCGGAGCGGCAAACCACCTACAAGCGCTGCCAGGCGCTTTGCCGAAACGCGCTGAACTCAAGTTTCAGTCGCAGTTCGTCGGCACATCGTCCTCGAATAGCCCGATGCCACGAACGCCAGCATAGCTTCCGCGCCGATCTAACGGGGAGCGAGCCGCAAGCTTCGTGGTGAACGCGCCTTGGATGTGCGCTGCGTTGTTCGCCGCTCACCGCGTCATTCCTGCGTGCCAGCATGGCCCCACTGCGCCCGAACGTCACGAGCGGGAGGCGCTGCTGTCGCGCGCTATCTGTTGGGGCAGTGGCGTACATTGCGAGGAGGAGGAGGATGAAGAGATTTTTCGCTCACTGAAACGCCGCCGACGCCGACAACACCGGCTTTTCTGCCACAAGGGGCTCTTAAGTCCGATTAATATATCTTTGTTGTGAAATTTGGATGTAGCTGCCGGTGTTCGTCGATTCGTGAAATTCTCTTCACATTTCGAGTTTAGTGAGAATAGTGCAACTTCCAGCAGCATAAGAGGGAAACATGAAACCAGGCAGGAAACACATTTTTTTTTTACATTTCTCATTCAGGGTCTGCACGGTAATGTGTTGATTGCAGCAAAATGCTTCCAAAAGGTTCGATCGCGGAATGCATCAGTCAAAATAGCAGATCCCCAGACTTGCTACAAAGAAAAGGAGCGGTGCTGGAATGCGCACTGGAAAGCGTCATTGGTTTTGCGGCAAGTGTTTTGTACGAAGCGTGATTATTCGTTGTTTCTTCAGCTTAGAATAAAATTTATAAAATTTCTTCGCGCTCTGGCTGTTCCGTGACGTCGGATTCCACAAAGGCCCGGGACGCCATGCATGACAATGCAAGTAAAGTGTCATAATTACCCTTCATTATCAAGACTAGCGCTGACTCTCATCATATTCAGCAAGCACAAATTTATTTGAGGCTGACGTAATTGAGTACTTAGTGTAACAGAAGCGCGTTGCCGTGCGCTAGTTTTTATTGCATTAAGAACCAGTGCTAAAAACAGACACAGAGGACGAGACGAGACACACGAAGGCGCTGAACTTACAACTGAATTTTATTTGATAGTAAGAAGTTAATTTATACAATACACACACACGTGTAAGGTTGTCCAGTCAAACACAGATGCGCTGCAATCACCCATATGCGAACCACCACCCCCCCCCCCTCCGCCAAAAAAAAACCCTAAACAAATTTCCAAGGCACGCGCGCTACCGTCAATCCCGCAATCCCGCTACCCACAATGAAGCAAGCTCATTTCTCTGCTTGGCAAGCTATTCGATGTTTTGCTCACACATTCAATGCCCTTTCTGAGAATGTGGAATGCCTCAGCTATCTCCCTTGTGCATTGGTCATCATGTACGAACAGTACGGTTGTATCCGCAAAAAAACGGAGTAGAATTACAAACAATGCAGTGTTGTGTTACATTTGTATTTTCTTTCCTGCTGATGGAATTGGAACGCTCTGTGAGGCGAACATTGATACACCGCCCGGTCTGGCAGATGTATATATGCCCGCAGGACAAAGGAATAAGATAAAAAACGCCTTTCTAACAAGTAACAAACTTGTTCCTGTGCTTGATATTGCCTATAGAGTAGCCCCAATTCTTAGTAACATTTTCCTTGCCAGGGTTGACAGATTAGTTGAGGAAGAGCTGGCCGGAAGTAACACTCGCATTTTCCGCTGTGTCGACGATTTTTTGATAGTAGGCACGTCTCCATTCCCGGGAATTTCACGCGTTCTGGATGTTGTTTCCCGCAATGGGTCAGGACTGGAATTTAGGCATGAAGTGCCTCATCAAAGATCCTTACATTTTCTGGATTTGAAATTAACCTTGAACCCTGAGCATGTGTGTTGGGAGTACTCCTTTCGGAGCGAGAAACCATTGCTGAACTACAGTTCTTTCCATTCTAAAATTGTGAAAACTGGCATTGTTAAGAACCGCATCGGTATGGCATTGAAGAAATCTTGCCCCCATAGAATGCGATCCAGCCTCAACTCACAGGTCAGCAGGTGCAGGGATGCGGGTTACCCGGATGCTCTTATCGTGACCTGTGCGGAAAAAGTGTCTAAAACGCTGAAGACATCCGGGCTCCCCTCAGAACTTAGCTCTGGTCCAAAAGTAGGGAAGTTGGCGGTTATGCCGTACATCCACGCCCTGTCTCACCGGCTTAAAAGAGTAGGAGCCCGATATGGTGTAAGCATGGTTTTTTTCTGCTCCCAATAAACTGGGGAAAGTAGGGGCTGCAGTACAGAGAAACTGTGAGGGGAAGGTTAGTAGGAAACAATGCAATATCAAGCATGGGAGCAAGTTTGTTACTTGTAAGAAAGGCGTGGTATATCTTATTCCTTTGTCCTGCGGGCATATGTAAATCTGCCAGACCGGGCGGTGTATCAATGTTCGCCTCACAGAGCATGCCAATTTCATCATCAGGAAAGAAAATAGAAATGTATCACAACACTGCATTGCTTGTAATTGTACTACGTTTTTTTTGTGGATACAACCGTACTCTTCGTACATGATGACCAATACACAAGGGAGATAGCTGAAGCATTCCACATACTCAGAAAGCGCGATGAATGCGTGAGCAAAACATCGATTAGCTTGTCAAGCAGAGAAATGAGCTTGCTTCATTGTGGGTAGCGGGATTGACGATAGCGCGCGTGCCTTAGAAATTTGTTTAAGTTGTTTTCTGCGGGGGGGGGGGGGGGGGGAAGGGGGGGGGTCGCATATGGGTGATTACAGCGCATCTGTGTTTGACTGGACAACCTCACACGTGTGTGTGTATTGTATAAATTGACTTCTTACTATCGAATAAAATTCAGTTGTAAGTTCAGCGCCTTCGTGTGTCTCGTCTCGTCCTCTGTGTCTGTTTTTAGCACTGTTTCTTAATGCAATAAAAACTAGCGCACGGCAACGCGTTTCTGCTACACTAAGTCCTCAATTACGTCAGCCTCAAATAAATTTGTGCTTGCTGAATATGATGAGAGTAAGCGCTAGTCTTGATAATGAAGGGTAATTATGACACTTTACTTGCATTGTCATGCATGGCGTGCCGGGCCTTTGTGGGATCCGACGCCACGGAACAGCCAGAGCGCGAAGAAATTTTATAAATTTTATTCTAAGCTGAAGAAACAACGAATAATCACGCTTCGTACAAAACACTTGCCACAAAATTAATGACGCTTTCCAGTGCGCATTTCAGCACAGCTCTTTTTCTTTGTAGCAAGTCTGGGGATCTGCTATTTTGACTGATGCATTCCGCGATCGAACCTTTTGAAAGCATTTTGCTTCAATCAACACATTACCGTACAGGCCCTGAACGAGAAATGTAAAAAAAAAATGTGTTTCCTGCATGGTTTCATGTCTCCCTCTTATGCTGCTGGAAGTTGCACTATTCTCACTAAACTCGAAATGTGAACAGAATTTCACAAATTGACGAACACCGGCAGCTACATCCAAATTTCACAAAAAAGATATATTAATGGGACTTAAGAACCCCTTGTGGCAGAAATGCCGGTGTTGTCGGCGTCGACGGCGTTTCAGTGAGTGAAAATTCTCTCCATCCTCCTCCTCCTCCCAATGTACGCCACTGCCCCAACAGATAGCGCGCGACGGCAGCGCCTCCCGCTCGTGACGTTCGGGCGCAGTGGGGCCGTGCTAGCACGCAGGAATCACGCGGCTGGCGGCGAACGCAGCGCACATCCAAAGCGCGTTCACCACGAAGCTTGCGGCTTGCTCCCGGTTAGATCGGCGCTGAAGCTATGCTGGCGTTCGTGGCATCGGGCTATTCGAGGACGATGTGCCGACGAACTGCGACTGAAACTTGAGTTCAGCGCGTTTCGGCAAAGCGCCTGGCAGCGCTTGTAGGTGGTTTGCCGCTCCGCGCGTCCGTTTCACCGTACGTAGCAGAGCGATTTCTCTAACGGGCAAGGCGTCGCGCCGAACGAGCGATGGCGTTCCGTGGACTCCCTGGCAGGGCTGCAACACGCTGTCGCGTTCCACTCTGCAAGGCGAAGCTTAAGCGTCCTCCAATTTTTATTTACGGCAGCTCTTTCGAGTCCTAAATAATTTTCTAGTTAAGCGATTGCTACTGACGACTGTCCCCATCATGATGTATAGATGATTTCTGTCAACAAAAATCGATGTCCACCGGTGCTGCCTGAAAGGGCAGCTCCAGGGCTGAACGACGCACACCCGAGAGACAGAAATTGCAACATTCTATCTCTCCTTTGTAGTGCAGTGACAACGCATTTGCGTTTGAGGCTGTTGTCAGCTTGATTTGTAGGCCTATGTGCTAAATTAAAGTGGAAAATCGCATTAGTGACTGTGAACTTAGACTGTACATTCTGGGAGTTGAAGACTTTCTTGAGACGTCTTGAAATGCTGCAGTCCGCCAGCTAGGGAGAACTAATAAGTTATGAATGTTTTCCCGGCATCCTCTTTCTCCTCTGGAGCTCCTGTGCTGAAAACTAAAAAACAAGAAAAGCTGGACAGTGCTCCGATATTCAAATCGGATAAAGAAACAAACATATTTCAATCATTGCTTTTCTAGCAGCTTTATGCGTGACTGGTTTTACGAACCACATTTTCTATCTTTTCCTGTGTAAGAGATCCCCACAACAAACTTTTGTGTGCTTGTGCACAAGCTCTAAAAATATTGCGGTGAATATTTGCAGTTTTTGTTCGTTTTTCAAATCTGCCGCTGCACCACTTTATCGCTTTGTTTGCGACGCAAGACGCGACTAGATTTATCTTGATTGATCGCAGCCAGGCAGAGCTGATTCTGCGTTGTTCCGGAATGTTCTAGTAACTTTGCACGCTTTATCTCGAAAGTTCGCTATCAGCTTTAAATTGAGCCCGGCCGACAGCGGCGGGCATTCTGTTCGACGACCGCCGAGCTCGCTTGTCGCTTCGCCGCCACCGAGTGGTTCAGTCCATTTTGGGTGCAAGTCCGCGCAATAAACAGTTTTCTTTTAGAAGACCCTTTTGTCCGTCTTCATCGCTGCTTCGACTGCCGTCACCATTACGTGACATCTGGTGGAGGTGCTGGGTTGCCTTCCATGTTCCGGATGCCCCCTTCAAGTCGTGAAGCCAGCCCTCAGCGCTTCGCACCCGAGGACGAGCCAGCAGCTGTCGTAGCTGTAGCCACGACAGCGCCTGCACACCGATCGGTGTGCGCAAGTCGAATGGCGCTACTGAAAGTCAGTGTCCTCTTGGCTTCTGTGACATGTTCAAGCCATGTAACATAATGTACCGCTACTACTACATGCGCAGAAAAAACCAAGGACACTTCTATGCGTCGCGGAAAAGAATGTCGTTAATCGTCAATCAGGGAAAATTACTCGCCATAACCATCCGGCTACACAAAGGCAGCGTGTGTGTACATGCACGCAGTTCTGTGTATAAATGTTCAAAGCAACCCCGATATCATTTTTCCGCGCGTTTCAGTTTTAAGAGCGTCAGCTCTTACTATACTTACGTTTGTCAAGGACACGTCTGTCTGCAGGGAAGGTCAAATTAGCCAAGACAGTTACCACACTATATCACATAGCAACAGCGGGCGCGTAGAGCCTCAGTTGTCACAGATACCTTCGATTCGTTTTACATATGCCAGTATAGCGGCTATCGAAGTGGAACCCCGGGGACCCCCATTTGCATCAAATTTGGGGCCGCCCGTTTGACGCATAACGATCGAAGTGGTGTCATTTGACTTGTCATGTTCCTGAGGATAAAATAAATATTTAGATGAAGCCCAAAATATGTGTGGGATTCGCACCGACGACCTTTTCGCCCCCAAACCGTGCATTCCGGGGACTTCCAGACAGTCATAAGGCCTAATCGTTTGTCGCAGAGAGTTCCGGATGCGGTCAAACAATTCATCTTGTTGTAATGCACACGTTTATAAAATTCGTTAACTGATATATAAGGAGGAAACATACCGGATATAGCGAAGGTGGCTGTAAACCGCAATAGTAGTGCAAAATCTTTGAAGTAGATGACGCTGCTTGTATCTTGGAACGAATGTTTCCGAAACGAAATGCCCTCAGATGTTTGTATTTTGTCTTCTCTACGTTTGCTGAGCACCCCGATCTAAACACTTGAAGCTCTCGTAGCTAACGCTCTTAAGTCCAACGCTGATGCAGTGTTGGCGGAGAATTTTTTTTTTTAGCGGCAGTGACGTGGTGCTTATCATAAAATAGCAAAAAAAAATACTTTACGACGTCGTTCATTGCCTTCACTGAAAATTTCATGACGGTGACACGAAAATGTCGCTAAATATAGACAGCAGCGTATGCAGCCGAAGGTGAAATGCGGCGGCCGGCGAGTTTGAACAGATTTGATTCTCAGTCGAAATGAGAATAAAGTCTTGGGACTGACATCAACCGCGCGCTTTAAAGAGTTTCGCCTGCTTTGACACAGTCTAGCTCCTGTGCACCCGCGCTCGGTCCTCTAAACTACTCTGCTCCCAGTGTGACTGTGTGCTATGACAATCTGAGCGAAAAGGAGGATGTCTGGGGGTTTTGATGTGCACCACGGCCATACAGGTGAGCGACATGATAACGTACGGGCGCGGCATGCCAGCCTGAATACCGGCCGCCAGCGTCAGAAAAATGCGACAGTAATGTTTGTTCAAGTCCATACTAAGCCGTCGGATGGAGTATCGTTGGCCAATATCGAGTCGTTGGTAGAAGCGATAACAGGAATACAAACAAATGTCTCCCCACGGCGCCTTTAATTGCTGCTGCTCAATCGCGGCTCCCCCGGCCTCAGCTGGCTCCGCTCCTGAAGGTGTCGCGGAAACCGAGCATATCTTTGTTTTACTATGAGACGAGGGTCACAGTAAAACGATGACGAGAGCAGCACCTCAGCGCTAGCCAGTTTCGAAGTGCACTCAGCTGCTGTATCGATGCGAAACCGGCTAGGCTTAGCGACGACTAGGGCAGCCAGGGGGTAGCGCGTAGTTCATTGCCCGGCGCGCCCGTGGGCGGCGTCGTTCCCGAAAGCTCGCCTCGCTCACTCCCGCTGGCTCACTGATTGGCTCAACAGCTTGCGACCTTCACTCGGAAGGCTGGAAAATCGAGAAGCGAGCGACTGGCGCTGCGACTGAGCGATACTTTATGCCCACGTTTGCACTACTGGTGAACAACCTTTAACGCACATATGCTTGGGTTATCGGCTGCGTTGCGGCGAGTCTTAGTTAAGATCGTCCGCGACGCCATCGTCACCGTCCGTGACGCACAGGCTGAGAACTTCAATTCCAGTACGTGCCGAAACAACTCGTATTTATCGTAACGATACGAACTCGAAAACACGTCTGCTTCGATGCGCTAGTGGGCTCTTGCTTGTTAAACTACACGCGATCAGGATGCGGCGAGTGCTAGCCACTGTTGCATATTAGCTAAAGTGAGGCGCAAGTATCGACGTAGTTTCGTAACGCAGTTGATATCAAAGCACTCCGCTTGTACTGGTCACCGATTAAGCTGTAAAGTTTCATGATCTCGGGTGAGCGTGCCAGTGTCGCTCAAATTAATGCATCGCAGCTACTCTCCATCGTGCCAATTGCGTTCAACTTATCCACGATATTCGCCAGCTTGAGATACGGCGCTTTTCTTCGCTGTTTTTGTCGCAACTTAGTGATTTTATCTGGCATCAAACGAAATTGCATTCTGTCAACACCGTCGTCTGCTCCGTCGTCTGCTCCGTCGTCTGCTAGGGCATCCGGGTCACTTCAGGGGATCACAGGATCGCAGCTTCTACAAACGACATGCCAGAAAAAGTAACTGAAAGCGCTTTAGTATTCTTAAATAATCTAAAAATAATTTAAAATAAATGCAGTGTCTTTGTTGTGAAGATAATATAAGTATTCATGGTTTAAAAAAGAAATTTTTTTGTCGGTTACAATTTTTCACCGACACGAAAGCGCAGCCGTCGGTGCCATTGCTCCCCGCCGCGGTGGCTCAGTGGTTAGGGCGCTCGACTACTGATCCGGAGTTCCCGGGTTCGAACCCGACCGCGGCGGCTGCGTTTTTATGGAGGAAAAACGCTAAGGCGCCCGTGTGCTGTGCGATATCAGTGCACGTTAAAGATCCCCAGGTGGTCGAAATTATTCCGGAGCCCTCCACTACGGTACCTATTCTTCCTCTCTTCTTTCACTCCCTCCTTTATCCCTCCCTTACGGCGCGGTTCAGGTGTCCAACGATATATGAGACAGATACTGCGCCATTTCCTTTCCCCAAAAAACCAATTATTATTATTATTATTATTATTATTATTATGCCATTGCAGCGCAATGTTATGCCATTGCAGCGCACGTCGTGTTTTGTATTATTTTCCTCTTTGAGGCATTGCTTGAGTACTTCTACGGCGGACACGTGTGATGAACTCATTCAATAGGAAGGTGAGCAGGAGTGTGTTTTGGAAGCCAACGACCAGGATTTCGGCCTGTCAACATTGGCGAGTTTCAACGGGTAAGCCATGAAGAAAGAGTGCTGCGACGTCTTTTCATCTGTTAGGGGAACGAAGACTCCTGCGCCGTTTTACTAAGCCTGGATGAATCGCATGGCCGGTGAGTCCCGCTCTGCGTTTCTTTGCTAATGATCTGTATTCACACGCGCTATTTGTATGCGGCTATATAGGGATGTGAGTGGAGGCAGTCCGCCTGCGGTTGCCGCTGCTATAATGCGGCGCCAAAAAAGCAGAGCCTATATCCTGCATGACAAGTGTTGTTCTCATTGTCTTTATGTTCATTTATTACTCGCGTGCCGTGGTAAATAAAAATGGCACCAGATATCACAACAGAGTTACGCTTTCGCTTGCTAGCGCTTCGACACTCGGTGCGAAAGCATGGATGTGCACTGCGTAGAAGACGATGAGCGAGAAGTGCCGCGCGGCGGAGAGCTCGCGCTAGGCCAGCTGCGATCAGACACCGCACAATTTTGCTCAGGGTTAGTACTCATCGGATTAGTGCTTGTGCCTTAATATGCGTCATACTAAATTTTCAGACAGTGATCGCATGCGAAAGGCTAGTTCATATTCATAGCCTTGTCATTTGTAAACTTGTCTGTGCTTCCCCAGTGGAACAGGATTTGAGGCAGTGTTATGTCAAAGTTAGATCAATCTTGCGTCTCCTGAGCTGTAAACGTTGATGCTTCCTCTCCTTCTGAGCACTGCGAGCTGTCGGAGATGCAACTGCACAATTATTTAGGATTTCTACCTTTTTGCTATATCCCTCGCTTTTGCGGCCCGCATTCAAGTCGTTCGCCATTGTCGATGGTTTTTTGTTACTTATTTTCGCTTTGTTATTTATTCTTGGTTGCGTGCCATCAGCTGTGGTGCCGGCGATTCCCCGAGCTCGGAACTCTTCCCAGGCACGGGATCCTACCCACAGACCTCCCTTTGCCGCACTCACGAGTGTTCTTTGGTATTTTTTTTTGTTTCTCTTGCCTTTACTTGCATTGCCAG
Source organism: Amblyomma americanum (assembly GCA_030143305.2). Taxonomy (NCBI): domain Eukaryota; kingdom Metazoa; phylum Arthropoda; class Arachnida; order Ixodida; family Ixodidae; genus Amblyomma; species Amblyomma americanum. The sequence continues at coordinate 31,188 of JARKHS020021065.1, forward strand.
TCGACAAATTTGTGCAGCTTTTAATTGTATGCAGATTTGTTAAATGCGCTAGCAATTTTTCTATGATGCCAAGCTGTGCTGTGAGATATCAAGCTTCTTGCTAGTGAAGGCATGCTTTTTTCCATTCTCTCTTCTCATTTAACCAAGGCAGACTGGTTGCAACTTTCAATTTAGTACCTAGACATTGGTGCAAGGCACCATGATAGGAATTAATGAAAACCTGCACATCCTATATTCAAATTGGTGTGCGGTATTTCAGCCAGCTCATCTTTCAGTGTGGTTATAACAGTCATTGTGACTCTTCTCAAAGAATGTATATGGGTGCATTACATAAAATCTGTTCATTTGTTTTGTCATGGGCTAGCTCATTGGTTTTTTATTTACTTATATTACATCTAAGTTTAGTTTTTAAAGCCGTAGACGATTTCCTCTCTTGTGATTCATGACATGGCTACAGCCACTGACAGCTGTTGCTCTGGATGTATTTATTTGCAGTTGCCAGGGGCCAGCATCTATTGGGCCATGCGTGCTTCCTGCCTTCGGCTGTGTCATCCCTCCTGATCTGTTCATGGTAGTTATTCTTTTTCAGTGATGCATATCTTAGCTGCCTGTTTAGAAAAATATTTTCAACATAGGCTTGCAGCTAGGTTTAGAAATGCATGCAAACTCTACGTGCACTTCACAGCAGTACTTCATCTTATAGTTACCAGAACTGAAGACTTGTACAAAATATAGTCGCTGATGTAGCTCTTGACGCAGCTGCTGTTAATATAAACGTGCTTTGACGTTGCACACCTGTTGCCTGGTATGCATATGTGTCCTCGAAAAGGACCTATATGTTCATTTATCCTTTTAAAAACATTGTGCTCTACAATGATGGTTTTACCAGTATTTATGATACAGAGACCAAATTGTCAGTCAGTAATGTAACATTGCACGATGACACCAATCCTTGTATGGTATAGCATCCTTGCAATGCACTGGGCAAGCTGCTGTCAGCACAGATTTATTGCTGGTTTATTGCCATAGCATATGGTTATACTGCACAGTTTGTACCTCTACCTTCTTAAAGCTGTATACTTGAAAAATTTAAAATTAGTTGCAGGAAAATTCAAGGAAATGTAACAGTAACTGTCTCACATTTTGGTGGACACTTGAACCGTGATATAAGGGAGGGATATAGAAGGGAAGTAATGAAGAGCTGATGCCCATGTTAGATGCCCCTCTTCAGTTAAACATACCTCGTAATTAACACATTTGGTGCAAAACAAACATGGGACTTGCACGCTCACAAGCACCCTCATGTCAGTAAAACAAAGTGCCAATGTTGCCTTACTTTAGAGCTTTGCTCCTAAAAGCGCAGCTGACTGCTGCTCAAAGTTGAGAGCAAAAATATGTCTACTTTTCCTCATGTGCAGTCTGCGGTGCTGGTGCCATTTGCAATGGTGATTGACATTGAGTTGCATGATGCTCAGTCTTCCTGGAGTTAGTGATTTTGTCTGTCGTGTGAATGTGCTGTTAAAATTAGTGCAGAACAATGGTTCTCTAGTTCATTTTAGGTAACTGTGTCCTGTGCCACATGCTACCACCCTTTTTCCTCAAATTTCCTAATCTCATTTAGCCATCTGATTGCCACCCATTCATGCATTCACCTACTCTTGGAATCCTCCCAGTGTTTTAGTGTGGTATTGCTTATATCTTCTCTGCATTACACATGCACTGCACTTCCTCTTTTTTTGACTTAGTCAAGATATCTCTGTTCCTGTTTCTTGCATAAGCATAAGAGGCGACTTAAGTGCACCATCTGGGCTTGTGATGCAATGTGTAGGGCACTTCGTTTTTGGGTAAAACCTGGTTTCTCCCTACTCTTGCACCCAAAAAGATTCTTAAATATCAGGTTCAACCCAATTTCTGTGCAAATGTGCCTGTAAGAAAGTGTGGTTTGAAGGTGCACGAATGCGAAGAACTGCTGGAGTGTAGTGGATGTCACATAATTCTTCTGACAGATTTTTTAAACAATTCTGGTTATTTTATTTCTCTTTTAATGTTTATTGTTTTTCGGTTGCTTATAATTTTTGGATAAACTGAAAACTACATGTACTGACTTGTATTTCATTCCAATAATTATACCCATTATTATGAAGTTGTGTTGGAAGGTAGGTGTGCATTTAGTATGCGTGCTTTGAATTTCAGTGATTGTCTCTGCAATGCAAAATGGAGGACAGGTCTCTGCTGTGCGAGTTTTTTGCAATGGAGTGAAAGTAGCTGGAGAAGCATTTGCTACTGTGTCACCCAGCCAAAAGTTCTCCCACAGACCACTGAGCTTCTGAATACCTATGGCTTAAATCTCGAAGCTCTTGTTGCCCTTTTCGAGGTTTTCTGCATTAACGAGTGCAAGCCCAAGGGCTCAGAGCTAACAAGCATTTGAAACCATAGAGCCATACACAGTAGTGCTGGGACCGTGCAGCAAGTCAGTGTGAATTAGTTCACGATAAACGTGGTTTACTGTAGAAAGCTAGTGTGAAAAAATAGTTGCGCTCACAGAAACCGCTGTTTCTTTCTTAGTCGGTCATTGAAACAAAGCAATGCATGTAAAATTTTATATCTCACTGATCCCTCAATTTTTTTCCAGCTAAAGACGAAGAGTTGCATGGAAGTTGTGCAAGCCACCAAGTTGCGTGTGATTTTTGCCAGGAACCTGGAGCAGGCTGGGAAATTAGTGGATGGCCAGTGGTATTCACTCAGTAAGGCAAGCTTTTTCTGTAAGTACAGTTTTTGGCATGGCATTGCTTAGGAACGCATGAACTAGTCTGACTACTCTATGCCCGCCCATGCTTCAAGAATAATGAAGTACATGAAAAAAATTGATTGCCGAAAAAAAATTGCCGCTTCTGTTATGTTTTTTCAGGAAAGTATTTGCCATTTAAAGGGCTGTGAAAACCTTAAAAATTATTATGTGCTTGTTGTGGCTTTTTTTTTAAATTTCTTCCACATCTATTTTGGCCTGACCTTGTAGCTTGTCTGCATGAGATTGGCTGCTACCTATAGTTTGCTTTTTTGTTGCTTCTTTATTGCCTGTCACAATCTTTACTTTGCGTGGCAGTGTCATGCAGTTTGGGAAGTAATCTGATCTTATTTCTGCATTGGCCTGTAGTGCAAGCTTTTGCATGTGGGGCAGGTTTATGGTGTCCTTTTGTTTGCTGTAACTGCAGTTTGGCCATGAGGGTTAGAGGCTTAGTCCTTTTTTTATTTTGATGCAGTGTCATATACTTCATGCATAAATTAATGAAGTAAGCACAATTTTTTGTAATAAATGAACATTCATTATAGCTGTGGCCATTATAAGTGCACTTGACTCTAAAATGGCTTTCTTTCGGCATTCAGCATTACATTTTAAAACCAGCCGGAAGACACAAAACAGGAGAAGAGATGAGCACAAGATGAGGCTGGTCTAACAACTGAAATTTTATTGAAGGAAAGTGGCAAAAGAAGACCTGCAAAGAGATTCGAGCACGTAAGATCCGAAAGCAGTGAGAGGGCAAAAAATAACCGAAAGGCACTGACGTACTAGTAAACCATCTAAAAAACTAATTCCTTACAGTGAAGGTTCACCGACAGTTTAGCCAGGCACTTGTTTTTAGCCTTACTGATGTAGTAAGCCTCAACTATATCAGGACAGATTTATCACTTCCCTAAACCACTGATGTGCCGCAGAAATCAGGCGTGCAAAGAGAAAGGTCGTCTTCCGATTGCATTCACGAGATTGAACGTGCAGTGTCAGGTGAAAATTCGCATTCCTCTCTATACAGTGAAAGTGCTCTCAGCCAGGCGCACATTCAGATATCTGCCTGTCTGCCCATAGTAGTTTCAGCTACGAGGCAGTGGAATGCAAAAAACCGGTTTACTTTTGCAAGTGGTGAACATTTTTTATCTGCCACTGTGCATAGCGGACGATTACCCGTAGTTGTATCAAGCCTAGTTTGAACGAAGAAGCAAAGGGCTCCTACCTTACTTTTAGCGGTCAAGACAACAGCAAGATCATACTTTGGTGCAACTGTTCTTGGGATGGTGCGAAATGGCGTGGAGGTAAGGTATAGAGCCCGTATTTTTGTGCTGCTCAACTACGTCAGCATCATGTGAACGGTGTTCTGTTCCCTCGAGAGAGCAAAAACACACTCTTACAGGTGCGCAAAATGGGCAAGTGGGAACCCAGGTGCCATTGGCTTGGAAACCTGCTCCGAGAATGCATTCTAAACACTGTGATGGCATGACTTTCATAAAGCAGTCGTGATGCATGTGATTGCCAACCTGTCCTTCACCAGCCTCGAGTGGTTCAACTGGTAGCTAAGAGGCTTCCTGATCTTGGGCTTTGGCGCCAACTTATGTGGTCGTCCGCAAAGCGCAGGTCTAAGTCAAGAAGCTACAAACGGTTATGCTTAGTGAAATTCAGACGTAAAAGATAGGCTTTGACCACATGCCTAAGGATTTCTAAAACGTCTTGTGCCAACTTATCTGAGCCCTCCTTGTGCAAAAAAATTAGGTAGCTATCAACATAACGAAATGCTACTATGCCGAGGCCTTCCAAACAGGGCTTTGATGCGGTATCGACTCTGGACAGAAGAATGTCGCGGAGGAACAGTGCAACCTGGGACCCTCTGCATATGCCTGATTTCTGATGTAAATACCGCCTTGCCAACTCACAAAAGTGGAGTTCTGTGGAGTTCTAGTTTCTTGTGGACAGCAACCTGGGCAGGTGCTCTGTGTTCGACGACCGCCGAGCACGCTTGTCGCTTCGCCGCCGCCGAATGATTCAGTCCATTTTGGGTGCAAGTCAGCCCAATAAACAGTTTTCTTTTAGAAGATCTTTTTTTTGTCTGTCTTCATCGCTGCTTCGACTGCCGTCACCATTACGTAACAATATGTTCAGGTGTTCCCATCGTGATGCCTAATAATACTGAAATGCATAGTGAAAACATCAAGGCAAGATTGTCGACACACGCAGTTAAAGAACAGTTGAGTACATCAACACTATGCTGCGTAAGTCGTGAAGCTTTGCGAAAGTGAGTGTGAACGTTTCCTAGACGTTTTGTACTTTGTGCCCCTCCATTATTTCCTTCACGGAATGGTCTAGGCCTACACCCACTATAACGTGCACATACTGTTCGCGTGCCTTTTCTTCAAGCTACCTGAAGCCCTCGCACAGTGGTGGATAGAGCGTCCGAGAGCTGTTTTGGAGTATAGCACGGCGTTACGACCGCACGTTCCCCCCAATCACTACACATCAGAGACGCGCACGGAGCTTCTCGGAGGAATTTGGAGCACACAACCTGCATGGATCTCCGTTTGTTTTGTATAACATTATTCTGTGTTGGAGGATTGTTCTTCTATGTCAAGGTGGCGAAATGGAAGAAAACTACGCACATACGCAAATTTAATGCGCAAAATATATCAGCCCATCTTGCTACTATCATTTGTATCAGAGCGCTATACGAATGTTTCAACGGTGCTAAGCTTATGCTGTTAATGAAACGGCCAAGTGTACTAATACGTTACCACTTTGCCAGGTCCACGTGCTGTGGCTCAGCACTGTCAGAGGCATTGTTTCTTCCTACTTTCAGGCAAGCATTTCACTTAACAGGCATTAGGGCCAGGCATTAGGGCCGGCCGATGCGGCGCCAAAGTCCTTTCTTGTATGTAACTAAGACGAAACAAGAGTGGGAGATGAAAGAGACGCAAATGGAAACACACTTCGTCTACGTCCAAATGCAGGAAAAAAAATTCGATGCTAAAGAACTATCTTGCCTCCACCAGGGCATGAGGCTTAAGAATGTTATTGATTTAAGAACGCTATTGCTTACACGTTACAAGTATCAAAAGCAGTTCTTCTCTCTCCTGCGCGAGGATCCAGACGTCCCGTAAAGAGTGCTAAGGATATACTAGTTGAAACCGAGCCGGAGGAAAGTCATCATTAGCATTAGACTAGTGTGACGTGTTACCTACAGAAGATGGTGCTCTACCAGAGTTCCGGCAAATGCGTCATTCTAAAGCCGAGAGTTGCAAAGATTCAGTGCCTGACGCCTAAAAAGGACATCGCGTTTTCATGAGGAAGGCAGTGTATCAAGATAGACACAGCCCAGTATATCTGCACTGCACATGTCCCGTGTCCCGCCAAACGTACCGAGTGCACTTGAAGCGACCCGCGCGCCTGGCAGTGCACCTGATATCGAAAAGGAAGAAGTGTTCCCAGTACGCGCTGGTTAAAACGCGGCACGTTGCCATGTGCAGCATTTAACGTTTTATCTCTACAGGCCTGGTCTTGCGATCTCCCCATTGCGTCCGTATTGTGCTGAGCCAGAAACAATAGAGCACTTTCTTCTCTTTTGTCGTCGCTACTCATCGCCCAGAAGGCGACTATTAGAAGTTCCATTGTATAATCTCAGTTTATTCTGCGGTTATATTCTGTCTCTTGGCGCTTCTATGCTTGGCCATGCTCTATGCTTCTATGCTCTGCCGTTCTAAATTATTTTCTAGAAACAAAACGTCTACCATCATAAGCTATCGTACTCTCCATACCATCATAAGCTTTCGTATTTGGGTAATTTTCGCAATTCCTACTTTTTCCCCTCCTTTTTTTATTGTACTCACTCCCTTGCCTAAATTTAAGCTTGTTAGACCCCCCTAACCCCCTGCAAGAGCGTCAATCACGGAAACTGAGTTTCCCAATTTTTCATATCATCCCATGCTTGTCGCATGCAGTCTTCAATTCAAATAGTCCCCAAATTGTTATGGCCAATCCCCCTTGGGCATATGTGCCATTTTGTGAGTCGAACAACAACAACCTTGAACAGGGCCGGACGCCTCCGCCGCCGCTCCGCTGTTGCCTCCTCTCCGGCAGCCCTCAATAAATGTGGCCGCGATCGCCTTCCTTGGAGACCTCCACATATTTCGTGAGCCGCCGAGCCGCACCTTCTCGAAGCTGCGTTCCTGGATGACGGGCTGGCAGGACCCAGCCTTCGCCCGCCGCTTTTGGCGTTCCGGCCTCAAGGCGTCGGCGGGTGGTAAGCTCAGTTCGAGGCTGCGTTGTACCTGAACGGCATCACCATCCAGCCGTTCAAACACGCAGTCCTCTGCGTTATCCTCCTGCCCGACCTGCTGCGCCGACTTGCCTGCCCTGCCTTGGGCTGCCGGCCATACAATGAGCTGCGCGCGGCCGTCTTGGCGGACTTCGGCGCGTGCTATGCCCCGCTGCCGCTCTACGACGCTGCAGACCCGCTTTCGCCTCCGCCGGCATCTGACCCAGCATCAGCCTCACTCCTGCCCACGCCGCCTTCGTCAGAGCACTGCCCGCATCCGCTGCCCCTGGCCGCCTCCCCGCCACTTAGGCCTAGGGTATCCGGCCCGGCCGTTCCTCTCCACAACACACCAGGTAGGCCCGACATCAGCTTTTCCGCAAGTCCTGCTCCCACACCTGCCTTCTCCGCTTCTTTGGACACGCCTCATTGCAACAGTTCCCACCCAGAGCATCATTCGGCCCCGTCCCCACCACCTCGCTCACCACTGCCGTTATCGCCACAGCCGCATGACTAGGAACAACCTGTGGCCGCAACGCCCCTGACAGGGTCGCCCGCCTTCGCCTCGCCTTCGGACCCCGGACGCCCTGCACGGATCTTTTTACATATACCGACGGATCTTCTACGGGGGGTGCCCTGCAGCGACCCGCGCGCCTGTCAGTGTGCCTGATACCGAAAATGACGATGTTTTCCCAGCACAGGATAGTAGAACGCTGGAGACCTTGTCCAGCGCCGGACGCCACCGCCGCCGCTCCGCTGCTGCCTCCTCTCCGGCAGCACTCAATAAATGTGGCCGCGTTCGCCTTCCTGGGCGACCACCACACACTGAAATGAGGATTCGAAACACCACTGCTCATAAAGAAGGTTCTCGTTGCGAATAATGAACTCCCTTGGCACCACATAAACAAGCAACAATCTTCTCCTAAGTCCAGGTGGCTGATAATGGACTAGAAAAAGCTTCCATGGTAATCTGAAGTTATTAATCCAGAAAAATCTAACACCAACATCTCTGGTGGATGAACGGTTTAACAACAGCTGAATCTGGTTGGAGAGCGACCGCTTTTGTGTTTCGGGCAAGTAGACCCGACTAGGCGTCTGCATCGTTGAGTGCGTTCCGAAAACTGGATGGGCAGCGCGCCCACCTTGCCACCCTGCAAGGTGACAGTTAAATTAGTGGCTGATCGCGAGGGGCTGGGCGCCCATCGAACGGTCTCGAATTAGTTAAGACTTGAGGAGGGAATGGAAGAAGCTAGTGAAGATGAAGGCCATTAACGAGTTCGCGATAAGAGGGAAATCGAGGAATTCAGAATATCGCTGCAGAGCAGATATTCAGCCTTAACTGACGAAGTTGATCTTAACGCCCATACAATGAACAATAATCTGACCGCTATCATTACTGAGTGCGCAGCAGAAGTAGGCGGTAGGATGGTTCGACAGGGTACCGGCAAGCTATCTCAGGAGACGAAAGATCTGATTAAGGAACGCCAAAGCATGAGGGTGTCTAACCCAACAGACAGGATAGAACTAGCAGAGCTATTGAAGTTAATAAATAAGCGCAAGGTAGCCGACATTAGGAAGTTCAATATGGACAGGATTGAGCATGCTCTAAAATACGGAGATAGCCGCAGCCGGTCACCCAGCATGTTTAAATGCCATTCTCTCGAACTGTGTGGTGCATGTTGTCGTCTGCATCAACTTCTATTCGTCTGCAATGGATCCATAACACACCTATACCGTAGGGCCCCATTAAGTTGCGTTAAGCGGTAGGAAAATTTTATTTCTGGCTACCACTAAGGTTCCCAGCCGATGGTTGCGCCACTCTTTGCCTGAAGCCAGACCTTGAAACCGCAGCCTCGAACCGGAAGCGAAGTGAAACGCTGCGTTGTATCACTTCTACTTCGTATTTCGCCACGTAAGCAAAATCGGCAGTAATTTTATTGCTCTAAACCGAAAAGGCAGAACCTTACTTATAGCAGACGAAGTGATGACCGAATTCGTCTGACATGACGGAGCAGCGCACCGGCACACACATGATGGCATAGCCAATGTTATGTCACGTTACTACATTTCTTGTAATTGGTGTCTGTTTCAGTGGCCGAGAACATGGTTTGCGAGTACGTGATGGAGGACATGAACTAGCGATCCTCATCAAAAGTACCAACAACGCTACACGTTATCAAAGTGCTCTTCGTGGCTTCACTTCTTTAGCAAGATGACCAGGCCCTGAGATCTTGGCCCCTACCTGACAAGCGAATTCTCGGGATGTGCAATAGCGTTGTAAGGAAATAAAAAAAGTGTACAAAATGTAATATATATCTCCTCCTGTATTTGGTTATCTTCTGTCATGTTCGCTTTCGAACACAATAAAAATCCCGAAAGTGTGAAAAGTGGCGCTGATGTTACTAAGGTCGCCTAATTTTCGTGATTTCCGTTTGGTTATCGGTCATTTTCATAATAATATGACTTGAAATAATCCTTTTCCTTTCCCCATTAAAGGACACCAAGACTAAAAGACTTAAGCTGAGGAACAGAAGTCGAAGGATGCTTCGGACGCTGTGCCTAGCTACGTGATTTAGCTAGATTATTCAGAGCATGCTGCAAACACGCTTCACTCTCTCATTGGAAACATTCAGTACCGAAGTCAAGATACGGATGCGAGATATCGCGTAAATTAAGTTAAAAGACTGTCTATCATCTCAGTGACATCACCGCAGCCGTGGCCTAGTGGTTTGGTCGTCCGCCTCGGCTGCGGGAGGTGGCAGGTTCTAAACCCACCGACGGGCACCCACCGAATGGGTACAGGCACACCCCGACCTGGCGACCCGTTCTTCCGTGGGTTGCAGTCCTGGGAGAGGCTCCGAATATACCGCTGCGCTCTTCGGAGCACCCATTCTGTTTCGAACCGCAGCCTGAAAAGGCGAGTTAAGGCCAGGTGTCTTCCTACCCGGTAATGTTGGACGTTAACCCTCCCAGAAGGGATGCCCAGAACATGTATGCCGTTCTGGCACAGAAACTGAACTGGTGATTGTGCGGCCGCTCTTGTGGCGGGAGGTGCGGTCGCCTCACGGAGCCTCTTTTTGTTGCCGTGTTTTATTTTATTGCTATGGCAGCCTTTAAATCTACGCTGATGACCGCTTTACAAAATTTTCGCTCGCAGTGAAAACTATATGGTTCGACTTTAATGGCTACGTTGCTTTATTTCCGGCATCATGACAAAAACAGAGAACACAATATTTTCATATACACACCAATATGTCCACAACTCTAAAATATTTGGGTGACTTACCGGGTGCCGACTCGTAGTCGCGTTGTGAGTCTTTTTTTTTTAACATGAAGTTCTGATGCCTCCCACTGTCAGCGCGCAACGGGTGACTTTTGTGACAGAACCGAAAAGAACACGGAGCGAAGCCTGAATAAGCATTCACGAATCTTCCAGTTTGCCTGCCCAAGGTTCCTGTGTGCTGCGCTGTCGCTGGAGCAGCGCAAGCGTCAACAACAGCGTCTTCATGCTTCGTGGTGGTAAAAGGCGGATCGTGGCGCGAAGGAGCCAAATTTCTGTCTTGCATCCCAATGGGTAAACGTGCAGGCCTGCTTCACTTGATAAGCGTAGGAACAGCGCCGCATGAGTTGCCCTCATTACGTAATGCGCGCATTGGTGACACGTGTAGGGCACCTCAACGTGCAGGTGCCGTTGCGTACACATGCAGCACCGAGAGGTCCAGTTGCGCCCCCTTTGAACACTTCCTGTCACCAGCTCTGGTCGCGCGGGTCGCCATACATAAAAATTGGCAAAGAAAGCCGAGTAAGCTATCCCTAGTTAAAGGAAGCTTAGGAAAGAAAAACTGCTGATGTGGGACGCTCGCAAAAACTCGAGAGCAGCGATCACTGCTTATGACCCGCTCTAGAACACTGAACACCTTTCTTGCAGTGCATTTAATGCTTACATCTGGTCTCAACGCTGAGATTATCTTTCAATTTTTTGTGCGTGATCCTGGACCACAGAAGTTGGCTGTTGCGTTTTTCTGCATTAGTAACATAAGGCAACCGTAGAAACATTTTCAAATAAACTCCAATTAAACTTCGGAGAAGATTACTGCTTTAGTAGGTAATTCCAAGAGAATTCGCTGTTAATTTGCAAAGAGAGCCTTCTGTATGAGCAGTGGTGCTTCGAATCATCATTTAATTGAATTTGGTAAATCTGGTGGGGAATGTGCAATCCAGGTGCCGAACTGTGGCCTGTGTGAATCTTGTGACACTGGCTTCCGCTTGAATATGTATTGTCCTTTCACACGTGAGCCAGTGGATCTTTGCAACTGTCGGCAATAGAATGATGCATTTGCGGGAACTCTGAGAGACCACCATTGCTTGTAGGTATCACGCCACACTGCAGGCCAATGCTAATGATAACTTTCCGCCTTCTCGATTTCAACTAGTACATCCTTAGCACTCTACACGAAACGTGTGGATCCTCGAGCTGGAGGGAGAAGAGCTGCTTTTGATACATAGAACGGGCAAGCGACCACACTTCTTCCAATTAAAACAATAGCGTTTCCAAGTTTCATGCTCTTGTAGAGACCAGAGCGTTCATTTCCATCGATTTTGTGTCTGCGCTCGTGACGTGGACGAAGTTAGTTTCCATTGACGTTTGCCTTTCATCTTCCTCTCGTGTTTCGTCTTAGTTGCATACAGGAAAGGACATTAACGCCGCATCGGCCGGCCCAGCTGTCTGTTTCCGTTAAGCGAGTGCTTAGCAGAATGTGTGAAGAAATCATGCCTTTGACAGCACTGACTCAAAACAAAATGGTAACGTAATAGTACACTTGGACGTTCCTTTAACAGCATAAGCTTTGCGCCGATGAAACGTTCGTATAGTGCTTTGACACAAAGAGGAGTGGAAGACCAATCCACAAACAACAGACCAATTCACCAATAGAAGACCAATTCACAAGCCCACATTCACTTTTACCAAAAAACGAAAACCATTGCAGCTTGGATGCTACAAATACCTCTGAAAAGCTCCGCGCGCGTCTTATGTGTAGTGACTGGGGCGGAACGTGTGGCCGTAACACACCGTGATATATTCCAAAACAAGTCTATGAGCTATTGTTCGAGGGCTTCAGGAAGTTCTAAGGAAAAGCGCGATAGCGATGAGTTTTGCGGCGGTTGGACGGCTGG
>JARKHS020021066.1:0-25558 GCA_030143305.2 Amblyomma americanum
TTTCGAACAGCAGCCTGAAAAGGCGAGTTAAGGCCAGGTGTCTTCCTAACCGGTAATGTTGGACGTTAACCCTCCCAGAAGGGATGCCCAGCCCATGTATGCCGTTCTGGCACAGAAACTAACCTGGTGATTGTGCGGCCGCTCTTGTGGCGGGAGGTGCGGTCGCCTCACGGAGCCTCTTTTTGTTGTCGTGTTTTATTTTATTGCTATGGCAGCCTTTAAATCTACGCTGATGACCCCTTTATACAATTTTCGCTTGCAGCGAAAAGTAACTGGTTCGACTTTTATGGCTACGTTGCGTATTTCCGGCATCATGACAAAAACAGAGAACACAATATTTTGATATACACAACAATATGTCCACAATTCTAAAATATTTGGGTGACTTACCGGGTACCGACTCGTAGTCGCGTTGTGAGCCTTTTTTTTTTTTGCAAAATGAACTTCTGATGCCTCCCATTGTCAGCGCGCAACGGGTGACTTTTGTGACAGAACCGAAAAGAAAACGGAGCGAAGTCTGAATAAGCATTCGCGAATCTTCCAGTTTACCTGCCCAAGGTTCTTGTGTGCTGCGTTGTCGCTGGAACAGCGCAAGCGTCATCAACAGCGTCATCATGCTTCGTGGTGGTAAAAGGCGGATCGCGGCGCGAAGGAGCCACATTTCTGTCTTGATTCCCAATGGGCAAACGTGCAGGCCTGCTTCACTTGATAAGCGTAGGAACAGCGCCGCATGAGTTGCTCTCATTACGTAATGCGCGCATTGGTGACACGTGTAGGGGACCTGAACGTACAGGTGACGTTGCGTACAAATTCAGCACCGAGAGGTTCAGTTGCGCCCTCTATGAACACTTCCTGTCACCAGCTCTGGTCGCGCGGGTCGCCATACATAAAAATCGGCAAAGAAAGCGGAGTAAGCTATCCCTAGTTAAAGAAAGCTTAGGAAAGAAAAACTGCTGATGTGGGACGCTCGCAAAAACTCGTGAGCAGCGATCACTGCTTATGACCCGCTCTAGAACACTGAACACCTTTCTTGCAGTGCATTTAATGCTTACATCTCGATTCAACGCTTAGATTATCTTTCAATTTTTTGTGTGTGATCCTGCCCCACAGAAGTTGGCTGTTGCGTTTTTGTGGATTAGCAACCTAAGGTAACCGTAGAATCTTTTAGAAATAAAGTATTAGCCAATTAAATTTCGGAGAAGGTAATGCCAAGAGAATGCATTGTTTATTTGCAACGAGAGCCTTCTTTATGAGGAGTGGTGCTTCGAATCATTGTTTCATAGAATTTGGCAAATCTCGTGGGGAATGTGCAATGCAGATGCCGGACTGTGGCCTGTGTGAATCTTGTGACACTGGCTTCCGCTTGAATACGTATTGTCCTTTCACACGTGACCCAGTGGATCTTTACAACTGTCGGCAATAGAATGATGCATTTGCGGGAACTCTGAGCGTCCACCATCACTTGTAGGTATCACGCCACGCTCCAGGCTAATGCTAATGATGACTTTCCGCCTTCTCTATTTCAACTAGTACATCCTTAGCACTCTGCACGAAACGTGTGGATCCTCGAGCTGGAGAGAGCAGAGCTGCTTTTGATACTTGGAACGGGCAAGCGACAACACTTCTTCCAATTAAAGTAATAGCGTTCCCAAGCTTCATGCTCTTGTAGAGGCCAGAGCGTTCGTTTCCATCGATTTTTTTTTTGTCTGCGCTCTTGACGTGGACGAAGTTAGTTTCCATTGACGTTTGTCTTTCATCTTCTTCTCTTGTTTCGTCTTAGTCGCATACAGGAAAGGACATTGACGCCGCATCGGTCGGCCCAGCTGTCTGTTTCCGTTAAGCGAGTGCTTAGCAGAATGTGTGAAGAAACCATGCCTTTGACAGCACTGACTCACAGCAAAATGTTAACGTAATAGTACCCTTGGGCGTTCCTTTAACAGCATAAGCTTTGCGCCGATGAAACGTTCGTATAGTGCTTTGACACAAAAAGGAGTGGAAGACCAATCCACAAACAACAGACCAATTCACCAATAGAAGACCAATTCACAGGCCCCCATTCACTTTTACCAAAAAACGAAAACCATTGCAGCTTGGATGCTACAAATACCTCTGAGAAACTCCGTGCGCGTCTTATGTGTAGTGACTGAGGCGAAACGTGTGGCCGTAACACACCGTGATATATTCCAAAACAGGTCTATGAGCTATTGTTTGAGGGCTTCAGGAAGTTCTAAGGAAAAGCGCGATAGCGATGCGTTTTGCGGCGGTTGGATGGCTGGACCATTCCGTGAAGGAAATAACAGAAAGGGCACACATTACTAAACAAATATCAGGGAACGTTCGCACTCGTTTTCGCAAAGTTTCACGCTTTGCGCAGCATAGCTTTAGCCTACTCACTTTTTTTAATTGCGTTTGTTGGCAATCATGCTATGATGCTTTCACGTTGTATTTCAGCATTATTAGGCATCAAGATGAGAAAACTTGAATAGATTGTTTCTGCTTGTGCACAAGCACGCAGAAGTTTGTTGTGGAATTTGTCGCACTGGAACAGTAAGAAACTGCGGTTCGGAGAAGTGGCCACGCATAAGAGAGAGAGAGAGAGAGAGAAAGACGAACAGAAGGGCAGGGATGTTAACTAGGAAACGCCCGGTATGCTGCCCTACATGTGGCAAGGGGAACGGAGGGAGAGATAGAAAGGGGAGAGAGCAAAGGGAGTTGAGCAGTTTCCCACATGTCCGTTGGCCAATACTTGCAGGGTACACAGGGCACACACTGATAGTTCACAACCTTGCACTCAGTCCTGAGCCTTATTAACTTGAGAAGTGCATTCAAAGCTGCGTCTGCGATAAAGGTTACTAGAGTCTTTTTTTCGGTATGGGGCTGAGGGTCTAAGCGGCGGAGTGTTGCTGCCAGGAGGGCGCGCTCACGCTGAAACCGAGGGCAGTTACAAAGATGGTGTTCTATTGTTTTGTCACACCCATAAATCTCACACGCAGCAGAGTCAGCCATTGCGACTGAATGGGAGTAGACATTTGTAAACGCCACTCCAAGCGACAGCTACGCAACCGCGTAGCATCGCAGCGGGAGATGCCGGACGGAGGACTGAGTTGAAATAAGGGGTCTAGGCGGTGCATACGGCATGCTCAGTTTCCAGGAGAAGAGCATGACGCTAAAATCAGATTTTGGCCAAGCACTCGCAGATGTCTTGCTGCGTCGGCTCTTGTCAACGCTATCTGAACAATGTTGGCACTACAGTGAGCCGTTCGAGCTGCAGCGTCAGCTGCGTCGTTTCCGAGAATGCCACAGTGTCCCTGTATTCACTAGAAGGCGACGTCATGACCCTCCTCCTGTGCCTGGTGTTGAAGATGTATAAATTCAGCTAAGAGTTGATCGTGATCGCCATGGCTCAAAGCAGAATTGAGACATTGTAGGGCTGCTTTTGAATCGCCGAACGCAGCCCATTTGTAGGGAGTTTGTGCATCGATGTACTGCACAGCCGCACGAAGAGCGCCCAATTCTGACCCGGTCAAGGTTGTCCGATGCGAACTTCTGAAGTTTAATACTGGTCTGTCTCGCAGGAATGACCAAGGCGTAGGTTGAACTTGTACCTGAGACTGAACCACCTGCATACACATGAGTGCGGTCACTATATGCGGCATGGAGTAGGTAGAGTGTCAACTGTTTAATGGCCGGTGTCGATAAGTACGATTTTTTCGTTATGCCCGGAATTGTAAGGCGCACGCACTGCTCCCGCAGACACCACAGCGCAGAGGAAGGCCTTGCCGCCGGGTGAACTGTGATGGGATGAACGACTGTTTGGCTGCTATAACCTTTGAAAACGCTGCGTGTAGTCTTTTAACCACAACTGACACAAGGTGGTGCTGGATATCACTTGTTAGATGACGTATATGGATCTGCAGGGTGCCAAGGGTTATATACGCCGAGAGTAGGTAGTCCTGGGTGAGAGCAATGGTAGCAACTGCTGATGCGCTGCGAGGGAGACCCAGGAATGTGCGAAGTGCCTGACCTTGTAAAGTCTGGAGGGCACGCAAATTCGTCTTCCATGTGCTTGAAAGCACTGGTGTACTGTACCGCAAGAATACCAAAAAGCCTGCTTTGTACAGCTGGAGCATCGACAGATACGGCAAGTCCCATCATTTTCCGCCAAGAAATTTGACCAGGTGTGTGATAGAGATGAGCTTTTTCTTTACAAAGCTGCAATTCAGAATCGATGATAAATTCCGCTCTATGATTATTCCTAAAAACGATGAGAAGCACAATACGCAATGGCATGGCCGTCAATAGTCAACGGATAACGAGTCACTCTTTTGCGCGTAAATGCCACTATAGCCCACTTCTCGGCTGACACGCTCACGGAGATAGGAGGAAGTTATGGTTGCTGCGCTCTGACGTCTTGCTCGCACCTAGAGGCCCGTCACAGAGGAGGCCCAGATGCAGATGTTGTCGGCATACATAGAAATGTGGACGGTGTTAGGTAGGCACTCCTTGAGTTTTAAAGTGTTAGAATAAACAAAGTAGGACTGAGCGCTCCACCCTGGGTCACGCCACGGTAGATGTAATGCACGGGTGTGGAGCCATCTTCACACAAAATAAAAAATGTCCTTTTGGTCAGGTAGCTTTGCATCCACCTATACATCCGTCCACCGATTCCAACAGACTCTAGCGCATAAAGGATGGCTTCATGTGTCACATTATTGTATGCACCTTTGACATCAAGAAAAAGTGCCGCGCACATGCGGTTCTAACGTTTCTGTTGCTGAACTGTGGACACAAGATCAATGACGTTTTCTATTGGGTAGCGACCCCATCGGAAACCCGCTATGGCGTTAGGACACATGTTATAGTGCTCAATGTACCACTCAAGACGCGCCAGACAGAAGAATTCTTTCTATTATTTTTCCCACACAACTGGCCTATAGGTTTGTGTGGGAAAAATAATAAATGTGTGGGAAAAATAATCGAATGAATGCTTCTGGCCAAACCTTTTGGCCTGTGTGATGACAGGTCGTGCGGAGATTTTTCTCGTTTTAGTAATGCTATCATGCGACTGGTTTTAAACTGAGGAGGAACACCTCCGTCTTGCCACGAGTGGTTGTAAAGGCTGAGTAGCTCTCTACGCGCGTCGTGGCCAATGTGGCACAGCGCAGCATATGTAATTCTGTCTGGCCCTGGTGCCAAGGAACGCTTACTTTCTGCAAGGGAAGCATAAAGTTCCTCCCGTGTAAAGATAGCATTTGTCGCTGAGTCCCGTGATGCAGGAGGAACACACTGGGAACCCTAGGTAGTCCCTGGACACGCGATTGTCCTGATGAAGTCAGTTGCAACTTCAATCTGGTGACGGTATTGATGTAGAGCCAACGCATAGAAAGGCTGTCTTTGCTGTGGATGCGTTCGAGGACCCCGCTCTCTCCGCCAAAACAGGGACGTGGGTTTTCGAGGATCCAGAGATTGACAGAAGGGCTTCCAGCGCTGCTCTGCCAGCGTGTCCATTCGTCGCTTGCTTTTCCTCTGCAAACGACGTGCCTTTATGAGGTCTCTTAAGCATTTGGTCCGTCTGTAACGTCTTTCTGGTCGCCGACGAATAGCAGGTAGGCGGTCTAATTCAATATCAAATTCGGTGCGCATTCTGGTTGACGTGAGGTAGCCTCTAGCAGCCTTCATTGCTGTTGCTATAATGCTTTCCAAACTGGAAGTTAGGGCTTCTTAGCACGCCTCTTCCATTCGAGACTTAAATGAAGTCCAATCGATGTGCGCGCGTTTATCTGGGCCGGACGCCCCAAGACCTTGAATCTTGAGGTAGGTGGGTATATGGTCGCTCCCGTGGGTATCAACATCACCAAACCACTGGACATGCCGGCGCAGAGACCGCGAAACTAGCGTCAATTCCAGGCAACTGCTGTATGAACTGCCTCGCATCAAGTTCAATTTCTGAAGCAAATAAGGCGAGATTCCTCCCTCTGGCATTGATTATAGGACTTCGCAACAGTGAGTGGTGGGTGTTGAAATCTCCGCTAATAATCCAAGGAGCCCGGGTTGTCTCCATAATTGTCTTCAGCCTCTCGCAGTCCAATTCATAGGAGGGGGAGACATACGCCGCAATCAGTGTGAGCTCTATTATCCTTTTTTGACTGTGAAACACACGTACTGATTGTCGTTGTCTGGTTGAACTGGGCAGCAAACGTATGTGATGCCGGTGCGGATGTAGGCCAGAATTTTCCTGCGGTCCCCGCATGTCAGAGAAAAGAAGGGCTCGTACCCGGAAAGCCTAAATCCTTGGGATAAGTTAGGTTCGCAGATGAATAATATCGGGAAGTGGTTGTTAAAACATTTTGCCGAAAACTCGCGACTTTTGACTTTAGGCCTCTTGCGTTCCACTGGAAGACCACTGCGCCCCTGACTTCCTCTCAAAACCTGGGAAGCTAGCCAGGCATTCTGTTTAAAAGATATTGTAGCGCTGGAACCTGGGAGTCCAGCACAAGTAAAGCGCTTCGAGCGGTTGACGATTGCAAGGCTTGTATCAGACGGCGAATGGCATTGACCACCGTCCTAAGGATCACAAGGGCTTGGCGATCGTGCTCTCGGAGCCCTTCTCTAACGACAGGTGACCTCGGCGATGGGAGCTTGCGCTGGGGAGGCTCAGCAGAACGTAACAACGGAAGCGCTGGCCAAGCATCCGCACATGAACAGGTCTGAATATCCTTGGCGATCTTTCGCTGACTGGACATACTTGGAAGTGGTGGCACGGGAGGAGGTTGAGAAGGAGGTGCCGTGGGCGCGTCAGTGTGGTTCCTTTTTGCAATGGACTTTGAGTTCTTGCGGCGAGAACGCCTTTTCCGAACAATTTCGGCAGCTTGACGGTGCGTAGAGGTGTCCCGAATCATTTGCTTTAGAACGGCACGCTCGTCTTTTACGTGCGGACAATTCTTAGTAGGCGTCATGAGGCACATTACAGTTGGAACACCCAAGCACTTCTGCATTACTGGACTCAGCGCTGTGAACTCCGACACAACGAGAGCACACTCTCTTGTTGTCGCAGACCCCGCTCACATGACACAGTTTCAAACATTTGTGGCATTGCAGGGGTTTTGAAATAAATGTAGCACAGCATGACGGAAATGGCCCACCTTCACGTGTGATGGAAGGCCGTCGCCTTGGAACAGAATCTTCACACAACGGGAATTGCGTGGACGTGATACCCGTAGAATTACGGTGCCCTCGTTTGCCGGCCTCACCAGTATGGGCAAATCATCTCGTGTGACAGCCTCGTCGATATCACAGATTACACCGGAAGAGAACTCATCCCCGACGAGCGGGATAACAGTACGTACTGGTAAACCGCCGAGAAGTGGTTCTAGCGCAGCCGCATTGTGGATGTCAACAGCTAAAATGTTCTTCCGCGAATTCACTCCAACGTCTTTCATTTCAATAGGCACGAGGTCCTCGAGTTCTACAGAGACGAATTGCCTGTTAAGCCCCCTAATGTTCTCGGTTGGCTGCACAGGAAGGATGAGGATGGTGTGTGCCGGTGTGTGGCCACTTGTTATTACAGTTGACTCTCTGGATGACGATGCGGCTCTTAGAAGTCTTTTCTTGGTCCTCAAAGCCGTCCTCACCTGCTGGCCTCCTCGTTGAAGTACTCGATGGTGTCATCGCTGTCGGGGTCGCTCGAACGGCTCCACTGCTTCCTCGACGAGCTCGAGGAGGAGGCCGCCAGGCTATTCGGATGCCCAGGAGGGTTCACATCCATCGCCGTATGACGGGGGGCGGCGTCTCCGCAGTATACACGAAAAATCACAGAAAAAAGCTGGAGACAGACTGGAAGGAAGGAAGGAAGGCCTCAGACGTTGCTGGCACATACCCACTACGGGGGAGTGGCCAAGACACAGACTGAACGCGTTCCACAAGGATGCACTTCGTCGTCTTCCGCGGCCACGCATAAAGTTGGTAGAAAAGTGCTGAAGTAAATAAGTCCGATCCGATTTGAAAATTTCCCGCATTTTCCAAGTTTTGTTGTTGTTCTTTTAAGCACAGGAGCTCCAGAGGAGAAAGATGGTGCCGGCAGTACTTTCATAAATTAATAATTCTTCCGAGCTCACGGATTCAAAAATGTCAACATTTCGAAAAGCAAGCCTTCAACTTCCTGAATGTGCACTCGGAGCTCGGAGCCACTGGTACCGTTTTCCACTTTAGGCTAGCACATACGCCGGAAAATCTCGTTGGAAACAGCCCGAAACATAAATGCGTGGTCTCAGAACAAAAGAGCGGAGAGAGAATGTGGCATTGACTGGCTGTCTAGAGTGCACTGTTAAAAGCCAGGGTGATACATTTTGAGGCAGCACCGGTTGGCATCGGGCTTAGTTCATCGAAATCGCGTACACATCATAATGAAGACTGTCATCAGCAGCAATAGCTTGACTAGAGAATTATCTATGACTCGAAAAAGATGCCATAAATGCTAAAACTTTGTTCCGAAAATTGGTGTGACATCTTCATGCGGCTGTATGATGCACACAGCACGCCGAGCACTGGTACTTCGGAAAATCCTATACGTGTCGTTTGTCTATATATACTTGCCATTGGCCGACGGCTATGTGGAGCCTGTTTTCTCGACATTCGTGTCAAAAATTGTTATGCAACCGTCGATCGTAAAGCATTAATTCCTGGTGGCGTCGTACAATTTCTCGTTGCATAAAGCTTACATGCGCTAGTCAAGGTCGAGGCTACTTTGCGACCGGCATTCCATCCGACGTCATAATTACTTTCAATATTATGCCTTTGCACACTTTCGTACCAAAATAGTGATGCAACTGTACGCCGTTAAGCGTTCTTGGTGGTGTCATACAGGCGTGTGTGTGTGTGTGGGTGGTGTCATGAATCGCGTGTCTGCAATATGGAGCACAGCCAAAACCAAACGCATAAACTGCTAGAAAAGAACATTAATGCATGTACATGGTTGGCCAAAAGCCACAGGGTGTACTTCAAAACGCTCTATTCGGAAAGTTACGACACTCCTGAAGCCCAAAATCTCAATAGAGGATAGGAGAAGTATAATTCTCACCTCCATCAACCTTCCTAGCTCTTTTGCTATCATAAGTGGTAGGATATGCGGCTGAAAAGCAGACCCTGTGGTCTGGGAATTTTCGATCAGCCTTGTACATACATTAGGCGTAATACAGTTCACCCAAGGAGAGCAATATGCCTCGGCATTTCCCGACGCGTAAGCACTCTTAAGTGTCTCTGCAGAATCTTTGTGGGGATTTCTCGAACAGTAATAGTTAGGGTAAATGTTTTCGAAAAAGGCCATGAAGGACGTATAAATATTGCAGAGTAGCAAGCACCGGCCGAAATAGGCCGATGCTTCTAAATTCGATCTGAAACATCTGCTAACTATCTTTCTTTAAGACCACTGGAGCTCCCGAGAAAGAGGATGCTGCGAAAGTTTGAAGCCATTGTCAATTCAGTGTGGCTTGCTGACTCCATCCTATCAGATGTCGCTAAGTGCGATTTTAAGCAGCTATCACATCTACTCCTAAGTCACGACCTCTGATTTGGTTTCCACATTAGATGATAAATTTTGCCGCCAGATCTCGCTCGAGATGACCAAAACGAAATTCGCGGACCGGGCACATTCGATATACAAAGCTGTTATGATGGTAGGCAGTGCGCATTTCTGCACTTGTGGCATCATTTAGCATGAAATACAGACCATGAGACAGGTCAAACGGCTATTCACGCCTTGCGCTTAAGTTAAACGCCTTCAAGGCGTCTATAAGAATAAGTATATTCAAACGTTTGAAAAACATCTTTCTGGAGACAATTTTGGCAACTAAGTTATATTATTTACGGCAGCTGTTTAGAGTCGTAAATAATTCTCTAGTCAAGCGATTGCTACTGACGGCTGTCTCCCTCATGATATATAGACCATTTCCGTCAACAAAAATCTATGCCCACCGGTGCTGCCTCAAAAAGAATCTCCAGGGGTGAACGGCGCACTCCACACAAACACTGATTGCCGCATACTATATCTCCTTTGTAGTGGACCACGCCTTTGCGTTTCGGCCTGTTGTAAGCTAGATTTGTAGGCATACGTGCTAAACTAAACTGAAAAATCGTATTAGTGACTGTGAACTTAGAATGTCCATCCTGGGAGTTGAAGGCTTGCTTTTAGACAGCTTGAAATGCTGCAGTCCGTGAGCTAGGGAGAACTAGTAAGTTACGAAAGGTTTGCCGGCCTCCTCTTTCTCCTCTGGAGCTCCTGTGCTGAAAAAGAAAAAAGAATAAAAGCTGGACAGTGCACAGATTTTCAAATCGGATCGGTAAACAAACGTACTTCTTTCAGGGCTTTTCTACCAACTTTATGCAAGGATACTTTTCCGAGCCACATTTTCTAACTGTTCCTTTGCGAGTGATCCCCACAAGAAGCTTTTGCGTGCTTGTGTACAAGCAAAAGCAATATGTTTAGTTGTTCCCATTGTGAAGCTTAATAATGGTGAAATGCAATGTGAACATATCAAGGCATGACAGTCGACAAACGCAATTAAAGAACAATTGAGTACTCCAACACTATGCTGCGTCAGGCGTGAAACATTGCGAAAGCGAGTGCGAACGTTTCCTTACTGTTATTTTTGTAGTTTGTGCCTTTTCCCTTATTTCCTCCATGGAATGGTCCAGACGTACACCATCTAAACGTGCACATACTGTTCTCGTGCGTTTCCTTCAAACTACCTGAAACCCTCGCACAGTAGCTGACAGAACGTCCGACAGATGTTTTGGAGTGTTTCAGGGTCTGTTACGACCGCACGTTCCCGCCAGTCGCTACTCATAAGCCCTTCAGAGCCGCACACAAAGCATCTTTTTTTTATTCGATAAATGTACCTTGAGACATATGTTGAAAAAAGGAGAAGGAATGCGGCAGATAGAAAGTTAAAAGAAGGAGTGAAGACCTGTTGCGCTAAGGTAGTCGCAAAGGTTGCCGATAAAATTGTTGTTCATAGTCCACTTCAGTTCACGTTCGCGGCTCAACCGCAGGCCAACCTCCCAGATGAGCCGTATTCTAATCGAAACCGTCGCTGGGCACCTCCACAACCAGTGCCGCACACCACAAATGTCCGGTGCAGCTTCTTAGAGAGATTTGGGGCGCCCAACCTGGAAGGATCTCCGTGCTTTTTGTATCACGTGAATGTGTGTTTGTGGATTGGCATTGTATGTCGAGGCGGCGAAACGGAAGTGACTATCCACATGCGCAAAAATTAATGTGCAAATTAATTCAGCCCATCTTTCCACTTCTCTCTGTTTCAGAGCACATTACGAACTTTAACTCGGTGCTAAGGTTATGTGGTTAAAAGAATGGGGAAGTGTACAATTACGTTACCATATTTACCGGGTCAAACTGTGGCTCAGTACTGTCAGAAACATGTTTCCTTCCTGCAATCAGGCAAGCATTTCACTTAACGGGAACAGACCGCAGGGACGGTCGATGCGGCACCAAAGTACTTTCTTGTATGCAACTTAGACGAAACAACAATGGAAGATGTAAGACAAACGCCAATGGAAACTCACCTCGTCTACGCCTAATATAGGAAAAAAAATCGATCTAAAAGAACGCTCTTGCCTCCACCAGAGCATGAGACTTGAGAACGCTGTTGCTTTAAATGGAAGAACTCTAGTAGCTCACTTGTTCGAAGTATCAAAAGCAGCTCTTCTCTCTCCAGCTCGAAGGGTCCACACATCTCGTACACAGTGCTAAAGATATACTAGTTGAAACCGAGCAGGACGAAAGTCATCATTAGCATTAGACTAAAGTGTGGCGTGTAACCTACAGGCGATGGTGGTCTACCAGAGTTCCAGCAAATGCATCATTCTAAAGCCAAGAGTTGCAAAAATTCAGTGCCTGATGCGTAAGGGGAACATCGCGTTTTTATGGGGAAGCCAGTGTCGCAAGATGAACACAATCCCCAGCCCAGTATCTCTGCACTGCACACGCCCCGCGAGACGTACCCGATGCACTTAAATGATGATTCGAAGCACCACTGCTCATGAAAAAGGTTCTCGTTGCGAATAAATAGTGAGCTCTCTTGGCACTATCTAATAAAGCAGTAATCTACTCCTAAGTCCAATAGGCTGATACTGGACCCGAAAAAGTTTCCATGGTTATCTTAAGTTACTAGTCCAGAAAAATGCAACACCAACTTCTCTGATGGATGACCAGAAAAATTTAGGTGCGGTTAAACTACTGCCGAGCCTGGTGCGAGAGCGAAAGCTATCGTGTATCGGGGAAGTAGACACGACGCGGCTCGGTGTCTGTATCGTTGAGTGCGTTCCGTACACTAGATGGGCAGTGCGCCCACCCTGCCACCCTGGCAGGTGGCAGTTAAAGTAGTGGCGGACCGCGAGAGGTTGGGCACCTAATGAACGGTGCGGCCTTTTGCTGCAGTGGCACGTGTCTGCACAACGCTGTCTGCGCTATTGCATGCAGCCCACATCTCTGTCCCACCACCGCCACGTACCTCACACCGCGATGGAAGCGTCCACAGGCCCAGGGAGACAGCTGAGCGCCCTTCAATTCATCAAAATCATCGCCGTCTAGAACGTTGTCATCGCCAACGCCAATAACGAAATGAGCGCTGACGGCCTGTAGAAACAGAGGAGAGCGCTCGGTTTCGGCGGCGGCGGCGGTGGAGTGACGTCATAGCTGTAACGCGGTTTCTCCTCGGTTCAAGGTAAAAGTCACACACACGGCGAAGAAGCTACGGAGGGGAGTAGCAAAGATTTCGCTTTAAAAAATGAAAGATTAGCGCAGCGTCGAGATTTGATATAAGAATGGAATGCACAGCAGAAAAGTGTGGAGTATTCTATGGCGGCTCTACTCGATCATTACAGGGGTCCGCGCCAAAGCTACCCAGTCCGACACAAAAGGCTGTCCAAAGAAGAGGCGGTCGACTGGCGCAGACTACAAACCGGTACCTACCCGCACCTGCAGAAACTACACGAAATTCTCCCTACACAATATGCAGACTAATGTCCGTGGTGAAAGCGAAAACCTACGCTAGAGCATATCACATGGATCTGTCTTAAGGCAGACTTAGAGCCTAAAATAGATCACCCCAGTGTGACGCAGTGGGTGCACTTGCCGGCCAGCCAGGACGAGGAAGCGCAACGATTCGTCGTACGCCGAGCCACGCTGGCAGCTGTCAAGTGAGGCACCCAGGGCCGAGGATCGACCACGGCGCCCAGTCATCCGTAAGGGTCACGAAGATTTCAAATTTGTCGCCATTAACGTTTTTTCCATCGATCCATCTATGGCAGCTCATAATACTGATAGCTGCTCTATACTCTTGACGAGCGTCTTACATCAGCGATTTCTCTTTCCTTAGATTTCTTTGCCGCATTTTATTCATGGCATCATGAGCGACCAGAGCTGGTGACAGCAAGTGTTCATAGAGGGTGCAACGGCACCTCTACGTGTTGCACCTGTACGCTACGGCACTTGTGCGTTCAGGTGCTGTACACGTGTCCCCGATGCGCGCATCACGAAATAAGAGCAAATCATGCGGCGCTGTTCCTTCGATGATCAAGTGAAAGCAGAGCTGCGCGTGCCATTCTGGACGCAGATCAGAACTGTGGCCTTTCATGCCGCATCAGGGATTTGCCACCACGAAGCAAGAAGACACTGTTGTTGGCGCATGCGCTGCTCCGGCGACAGCGCAGCACGTAGGCACCTGGGGCAGGTGAACTGATACTTTTGCTAATGTATCTTCAGGTTCGGCTCCGTTTTCTCATCGGTTCAGACGCCGAAGTCATCCGTGGCGCGCCGACAGCGGTAGGGAACAGCATTTAATGTTGAAAAAATAACTCACAACGCGAATAAAATAATGTACCTGGTAATTAAGTCAAAGCTGTAAGAGTTCTGGTAATATTTTTGTGTGCATATGTAGTGAGTTATCTATTCTTGTCATGATACCGAAATAAATGCAACGTAGCCATAAAAACTCGACGAGTCGATTTTCACTGCGAGCAAAAAATGTATCTAGCGGTCATCAACGTAGCTTTAAAAGCTCCGATAGCAATAATTAAACGGCAAAAAAAGAGGCTCCGTGAGGAGACCGCACTTTCCACCACAAGAGCGGCCACACAATCAATCGGTTAGTCTCTGTGCTTTCCCGGCATACGTGGCCTGGGCATCCGTCCTGGGAGGTTTAACATCCAACATTACGGGGTACAAAGACAAATACACAGCCTCAACTGTCAGCCCTTTGAGACTGCTGTTCGAAACAGAATGGGTGCTCTCAAGAGCGCAGCCGGATATACGGAGCCTTTCCTAGGACTGCCGCTTGTGGCACGTTCAGGCCCAACAGAAAGGACCTGCCGCCTGAAGTGGAAGTAGATAACAAGGTAATCCGTGGGTCCTTCATTCACAGGTCGAGGAGCCCAATCGCAGTCTACCAGTGGCGGGACACTAAAAACGTTCATATAATTTCCAGTTACCAGGATCCCAAAAAAGAAACCTCAGTGAAACGAAAGCTACCTTGTGGCAATAAAGTTCATGTCACATGCCCCAAGGCTCTGAAAGACTACAACTATTGGAAGGGCGGTGTTGACCGCTTCTATCAAAACTGGAATACTTCTCCTGTAGATCCGAAATCAAGAAAGGGATGGCACACAATATTTTATTTTCTCCTTGATGCTGCCATTGTGAATGCTTTTGTGCAGTATACAGGCCTTGAAGATGTAGAAAAGATCGATTTCCTATACTTCAAGCTAATTCTTGGGCAACAGCCTTTCCAGAGGCAAAGCTTTCGTGATGGATGGAAGTCACTAGGAGACTTTCAGCGGCACCTTGATGACTGGTGTCCCAGCGGAGATCAGCCTTCACGGAAAAGACCGCTTCACAAACGCATCTGGAACGAGCAAGAGGTGCCGCTGGTGCTCCACAAAGCGCTCCGAAGTTGCCACGAAGTTCCTGTGTGCAGCTTGCAATGTGCCGTTATGTATGGAGCGTTTCTCGCCATTCCACTCAGGCAGATAAGCTATTTTTTTTGTAAAAACCTGTCATCATGTGATAGCGCCTCATGTTCAAAGGAACATGTGCTGTCCCACCTTGTGAGCTTTTTTTTTTGAATATTGTAGTATATTTCAGTTTGCTTTAAACGCCTAATTTTGAATCGAATAAACAGTTTTTCCATTAAAAAACATCGGTTTGCTTATGTTCTTGCGCCCTATAAAGTTTAAGCTCCCCGTTAAGGGTATGACCCGATACCGCAATAGCTTAATCCCCATCAATGCAGAAGGTCAATCTCTACTATACATTCATAGACACCTGGAAGTCCCCATATCGATACGGACGCAGTGGTGCAGCGGTTAAGTAATTTTGCTACTCTCCTGCGATGGCAGGTGCTCCCAGCGGTGGGCCTTGTTCAGCCCAGGTTGATCTTGCCATGCAACCAATCATTAATTTAACTGCGACATGCCAGTGTGGGCAGTTTGCCAACTGTCCGATGGTCAGGTTATGACGACACCGCAAGGTCACGTGACCTAGGTGGCCCACATGCCTGCTAGGTTGCTCTCAGGGCACCACCTGCCAGTGTCATGTTAGTGATTTTGCGCGCACAACGCCGAAGCCGGTTTTTGTGGGTAACGGGGCCTGTGACGCTATCATGTTAAAAAGTGGCGCGACCTTATGTGAACTTTTCTTGCTACACTGCGGCGCAAAAAACAACGCAGTGAAACCAACTGAAACTCCATGGCACAGACACCGGTACCTCGCTTGCAATATGGTACTCACCTCAGCTGACGAACTGACCTACTTCGCAGCCGTGATTACATAATTACATCATTACAGGCAAACGCAAAGAGAAAAACATGCAACGCAAGGTGAGGGATATCTGTTTTAGCCCTATTCTAGCTTAGATTTCGTTCCGAGATTCCACCGAGCAACGAGCGAAATGAACTTGCGGTATTTTTTAATACCCTAAGTATCTCGGCGGTTAGGCGATATGGATTGCGGGGTGTTTATGGACGGAGCGACTGTTGTGAAACTGAAACGAAAGCGAGAGAGCCCCAGGTCAGATGTCAAGCCAAGGCCAGCAGGCTTCAAAAGAGAAACTACTTAGCGGAACGTCAGTCATCTCGCCTGACCTGGAATAAAGAGGCGTAGTCTCTTAACTTAGCTGGCTAATTTTAACGACCACGACAGCGACAGAATTTCAGCTTTGCTGGGCACGTCCCTAGCATGTTGCGCGCTTTAAACAAAACAATGAAAAACATTCTAACCACATGTAGCTTAGTTTTTCGACCGTTTACTTTTTTTCTTTATTGCCTGGCTTTGGCTCATAACATTTAACCAAAAAAACTAAACAAAAAACACACAAAACACTATGTACGTACGACACTGTCGTGGTCAGCCAGCATGAGTCTGGCTCGTCATACAAAAATTCACGAAGCATACAGAGCGGCTCTAGCCTCGAGAGCCACTCGGGAGGCTCCGCAGCGGCTTTCTGGATGGCCAGAAAGCAGTATATTCTTTCCCTAAAATAAATTCGGGCAGGTCGTGCGTCTTTGTCACAATAATGGCCTGCCATTCTGGAGCGCCATATACAGTGGAGGCCCAATAGCATTATGAGGTCAAATGGTACCCCATCCTCATTGTCAGTGCTTGAATAACGAATTCCCTGCGCGTCAAGTGGTAGCTCTTTCTTTATTGTCCTTTGTAACACGTCCCAAAAATAAACCCCTTCCCAGCAATGCAAAAAAACGTGGTCTATTGTTTCGGGCTGTTTACAAATTAAGCAGTTCGATCCCCACGGTAAAAATAAATCCTTTCCCCCCCAAAACCTTTTAACTGGTAGTGTCCCGGTGTGTAACTTAAAAAAGAAGGTCTTTACTCCTGGTGGCACCTGCATTTTCATTAGAAAGGCGCCAATTCCATAAACAGTGCTTAGGTTTCTTTCCCTGAATAATTTTCTAGCTCTCCGGAAGACAGTCGTTGTTTGCCTCATAAAATGGCACATAGTCACCGCTTGTAGTTAGCACGAAACTTCTTCTTCTACATTAATACAATGCTGGGATAGCTTACAGTACGAGAATTGTGGATGCTCGAGGTGGAGAAAGCAGGTTTTTGAAGCGAAAGCTTCACTACGCCAGGTTTTCAAGAGGGTACCGTCAATGTACCACCCTTGAACAACTTGGGTAGCACAAACCCTATGGGTGGGTTTGATAGGAGCAGCCACCTGCTAGTCTAGTGGCGCATCACTTAACCGCTGGTAGGGCTGCGCTGGTAGTGGTATGAGGACTTGCCGCCATTTATGAAAGTTAAGTAGAGAATGAGCTATTCTGCATATATGGACATTATACCACAAAATACATCGCGTCATGCGCTTAGGGCGGAGCTTAAGTGCCTCCTGTAATTGAAGAATCAACACCTGCTTTCGCTCGTCTGCTCGGTTTAACGAAGTTATACCCCTACCAATTTTTTTAGACTTTAATGAGTTATCATGTACACTATTTTAAAGAAACAACAGCATCCCTATATGTGTCATACCCTTGTGACGGGCACAAATTTTTTTATAGCCGATCTTTTACCGCGATTGAAGTAGTAGGTTAAGTGATCCAAATCGCCGCGTAGTCCGGGAGCGAAGCATTCAACCTGCCACCCTCCAAAAGCGGCTGATTACCCGCCCACTCACAATCACACTGTGGAACGCCTCCAGCCAGCAGACGAGAGAGCAGAGGAAACCTCCACGTACACTTATCGTCTCCAAGTTTATTACAAAGTCGCCAGTTGCAGAAAGAGTGCTTACATTTCTTTCGTTTAACAATCTTGGTTTCTGACCGGCGGCCGGTGAGGGCTTTATTCAATTCGAATTTACATGCTGGACGACATATCTTATCCAAATACGCCAGGCGCTGTTATTTTATTTTCGAATGATTTCAGGTAGATGTTGGACCCCTTGCTTGTCCGAAACAGTTCTCAAACCCTGTTCCGTAGAAAGCTATCTTACATGTTCGAATAGATCACGGCAGGCCTTCCTTCTCCGCTCTCAACCATTGGTACCTGCCGTGCGCACTGCTTCAGGCGCCTTAAAATAGCTTTCTTGACCTGTGGAATTTAGGCAAAAATTCAGTACGGGTTCGGAAATATGACCTTAAAATGCTTCATTCGATTTGACCAAAATACCAATGACTGGGGCTACACGGTACATAGTGTTGAATCAGACAGCGCTAACTTGGGTAAATTTGGACGAAGGACAGAAAGCACTCGCCCTGCTATTCTATGTCGTTCGTACAGTTTTTCCAGGTTAGCGCCGCATAATTCAGGATCCAGTAAGCCATCTGGTTTCTGTTCCTTTTCCACTGTTCTGGTTTTCTTCCCGTTTGTAGCCCCTTCTTGCGTGCGTTTGTTGGCATCTGCCGCAGCTCTTATTCTTGTTGTGGCTGCTGGATTTTTTCTCTTCTGTGACGATTATATGTACAGAGGGCAAAACACGTCTACAACAACCGAACTGTGCATTCCGCAGCTCCGAAAGCCACTGCGACCAGGAAGGCAAGAAATGAAGATAAAGTTCGTTTAACTGCAAAATCTTACATCCAGACAATTTTTATCCAGATGGTATCGCTAGATATTACGTGTTCAGCCCGAAATACGCCTAGGTCGTGTTATAGACAAGCGTTTTGCCCTCTGTACTCTATTTTTATCCAGCCTCCTCACTGACTGGTTTTCAATTTCACTAGGCAATATTGGTCTCTCCTCTTGTGCAGGCAGTTAAAAACTGGCCTCTCTTTTTTAATTTGGTTCTGTTCGCCGCACTTTGGGTTCGTCTAGAGTGTTTTTCTTTTTGAGGGGGGTGGGTTTAAAGCCAATCTTACTTTCAGCTCAAAGCGTGGTCGCTTGACTGTTGTCAAAACCATATGAACATGTATATGTCATTTTTTGAAATTTGTTTTTGTTTTCCAGCGTCACTCGTTATTTGTTTTCTTACATATTGGTTGTGTCGTTTCTGCGCGGTTTTCGGAAACTGCTTGTCTCGTCTCTACCGCGTCAGGCTATAAGGCTAGAGTGTGGTTCGCGAGGCCTGACGTATTGAAGGTGCTCAAGCTTGAAATAAAATTAGCAAACGGACTGATTTCAAGCCTCCACAGCCATAGATTAATCTGCATGAAATGACAAACATGTCCTAGCATAAATTATGACATTCGGTTAGTTTCCTTATAGAAGATTTATATACGTTTCAGATGGCTTTGCGCCAGAAGCATCCGCGAAAGACACAGTGATGTGAAGTGAGGCTGCGGCACATATGCAACAGGTGAAGTTGAGCGTGTGACGGAATCCCGGCTGGCCGGAAGCATACATTTGAAAAATAAGGGACGCCGACCAGTGAAAAAATTCACCACCAAACATGGGTCGTTTAAATGTGATTGAATAATCGGCGCAAGGAGCTTGCGTGAATCGGGTTTAGATTACCGTCGTTCCGGTTTAACGTGTGGGACGTAAGTTTGTATGATTAGGGATTCCAAATGAAGTCGTGATGCTGCTACTTTTTCGGTTGCGATGATCCTTGCCTTGTCACATTCAATTTTGTGGCCATTCACGACAGCGTGCTCCGCTAAGGCGTTGTTGCGAATGTTTTCTTTCTTTACGTCCCGAGTGTGCTGCTGTAATTGCTTCCAGTAGTCTCCAGTTTCCCCGATATATACACCGTTGCAATCTGCGCAGGGGATTTCGTAAACAACTCCGGGGAATCTTTCCTTTGGCAGCATGTCCTTAACCTTTACAAGCTGATGGCGCATCTTTCTTGCCGGGACATGTGCCAACTGCACGTCATACTCCCGTAGGACACGTGCTAAGCATTCACTAGTTCCAGGGACATACGGCACAGAACCCCGTTTCATGAGCGGAGGGCGGCCGTCCGGTTGTCCTTGTTTTGACAGCTGACGTTCCACCTCGTCGATGAAGCGCCTAGGGTATCCAAAGTTTCTGAGGTCATCCCGTACCTTTTTCGCGTCCAGGGTCGCATCCTCGGACCTTGTGCACAACCTTTTCGCACGCTGCAGTAACGTGCTAACAACGACCTTCTTATGGCTGGCAGGTTGCACCGAGTTGAAATTGAGGTAGCGGCCAGTGTGCGTCTCCTTTCGGTATACGCTGAAAGATCGACCCTGGCCTTCCCGTGAAACAAGGACATCCAGGAACGGTAGTTTGCCGCCCAGTTCTTCTTCTATAGTGAACTGTGTATATTGAGGATACTGGAAACTACTGGAAGCGATTACAGCAGCACGCTCAGGACGTAAAGAATGCAAACATTCGCAACAACACCTTAGCGCAGCAAGCCGTCGTGAATAGCCACAAAATTGACTGTGACAAGGCAAGGATCATCGCAACCGAAAAAGTAGCAGCATCACGACTTCATTTGGAATCCCTAATCATACAAACTACGTCACAAACGTTAAACCGGAACGAAGGTAATCTAAACCCGATATACGCACGCTCCTTGCGTCGATTATTAAATCATATTGAAACAACCCATGTTCGGTGGTGAATTCTTTGTGAACAAGGCTTCCGTTTGGAAGCCGAAACGTCAACAACCAATCTTTTTTCACTGGTCGGCGTCTCTTATTTTTCATACGCAACAGATCTGTAAAAACAAAGCCGCGAATTTGGATCATTTCTTTATTGTCGCCCAGTGCCTGTCACCATTTCATGAAAAGACGACGTCGACATCGTAGTGTCGGTATAATGCGAGAATGTGTTACAGTTTAGGCTGGAACATACTACGGCAATTATCTTCCATGTGGGTGACACTGTTCGAGGACAGAAGTTTTTCTTTTAAACCCTGTGTTTTCAGATTATGTGAAGCCCATTCATAACAATGTTATGCCTAATAACTCACACAGAAGAATTGATGATGCTTTGGCTTTCACGTACGCGCAGGGTATTATAGATACACTCTCCACTGAAAAGCTACACTTAAAAGAGCACGAAAATTGCTAGCCGACTGCCGTACCTTCACTCGTATCGATTCGCACTTATAAACAGTGCAGATTCATAAGCGACTACAAAAATTAAAAGGCATTTGTAACGGTTCGGCTGTCAACGGTTTCTTTTCATGTCAACTGGGCCCGTGCGAAGCGAGGACTCGTTGTACACACTTTTTATGCCCTAAACATCGTTGTTGATTCTTCTTCAATGTTTTTTTCCATATGTTAGTACGCATCCGCTGTCAGAACTGCATCAACAGCTCTTGACAATGCGTTTTTTTCCAGCACGGATGGGGCGCACATTAACAAGGCACAAAGCAAATGTGCCTACATTTTCAGTTCAGCTGCGCGCGTCTGTGTACGCATCGACGTGACGACGAGAGGATGGCTGCTGTTCTCTTCGTTCGAGTGGGGATTCCTTGAATGAGCGCCACAGGGAGAGAAAAGTGTTCTTTACAGTTAACACTTTTTACCGCTAAGCGATGTTCACTAGAGGTGCCCTCCTTCCCATCATCTTCTCTCTGCTAGCAACGGCGACTTGCATCCTGTGTAAAACCGCCATGAATGCTCGGTGGGAAGCTGGAACACGTTCTTCAGCCTCGATAAAATACTGGATGGCATTTCGCGACAACGTGGTATTTCTAGCCTGCGATAAGCACCAGAAAAATATGCACCACACTATATTACGAGTGCTCCCAAAGACGACAACACTGTGGACGTTTCCAAGCACCCACTTTTACAGGGTTCCTAAAGAAAACACGTATAACAACATACGGACAGTAGTTCTTTTGTTGAGTACACCTGGAAGGCAGGCGTCGTGCGCTAAACTCATCCGGAAGCACCCCTTTTGGGTGTACCTTACTGACTGGATCGTCTTGACTGTTGGTGACACTAACTCGAAACCTAGAAATGTCGTGATGTCCAAGATAGGCTTTCGACATGGCAACCACAGCGCTACGCCTCTGTCACCGAAAGAAGGAGAGGTCTGTTTGCTACTGAATGGAGCGACAGCATTGTCCAAGAAGTACGGCTTTCCAGACAGCAGCCGAGGCAAGACGTTTGCGGCGGTGCTCGCCGGACAGCACGTCGTATTCGCCTGCGCACCTCGACGAGCACACGCAAATTCGATGAAATTGAGCTGTCCATACAGCGTGTCTAAAGGAATTGCAGAGGCACTTGTCACTGTAAACGCATCGTTGCAGTTTAAGAAGTATATAGACAATGATGAAGCGATTTTTTCTCTCCTGAACGGCGCCGCAGATATCTACATGACACTCGTCAAGGCGGACGTAGACATTTCAGACTTCGTTCTTCTTTCAAAACCACTTCGGTTCACATACCAGACCTTTTACGTCTGGAAAGACAACCAAAGACCGCAAGTATCATTTTTCGAGGTCCTTAAGCATTCCGAGGTGGCCTTTCTAACTCTCATGTTTGCCATGGTCGCAGTGTGGCTGGCAGTGAGTCTCGGTGACTACTTCGGCCGGCACACTTTTAGAGCGGACTCGCTAATGGACACGGCATGGTTTCTGATCGCTTCTTTTCTGGCATCTTCGTCAACGCTGGAAGTGAGTTGCACGGAATTTAGAGCGCACCCAGGCAGAATTGCGCGTATCATAACTTTGACTGCGTGGATGCTGGGCGTTATGCCATTGTCAGTTTATTTCCGCAGTGAATTGACATCACGGCTGGCTGTCGCGGTTCCACCGAACCTCGTCGACACGCTGGAGGAGCTGGAATTGGGGCTCGACAAGAAAGAAATTAAGCTCTGCGTCAATGACCAAGGCTGTGGCCATAACGAGGTTGATGGCAGCTGGGGATATAGCAACAACACATTGTACTCCAAGTTGAGAGAAGCGTTCAGGCGCAAAGACGGAGGAACTACTCTCCCTTCTGAATACCACGGTGATTGCCTCAAATGCGCAAGCAAGCCTGGTTTTGTGTGCATTTTATGTGGCCTGGAGTATTGCGATGCCCAGGCAGCGGCAAGACACTACGTCGAGTCACGAGAAGCGTTAAATGCTGTCTTTGCTTCGACTCCTATAAGAAAGGGCTATCGCTTCGGCAAGGCTTACGACCAACTCCTGCAGAGATTGTTTGAGACAGCAGTGCGCCCGTACTATAACAAGTGGGAGCGCTGCGGTGCTGAAGCAGCGGAAAGGGCTCACATTAACGGAGGTGAAATCTCTCAAATATTTGAATTATCCGTGTTTTTGTACACTTTTATCTGCTTGACGTTCTTTTCCATTGTAATATTTTGCATCGAGTTGATCCTTGGTTATCGCAGTAATATCGGGGCTTAAGAATGAATGGGAGGGAAAAAGACTCAGGGTGCTTTCAAACTTATCAGCAAGAGGACTTGGGTTCGTTTCGAGAAGTCGTCATGTCAGAAGTTTGACAAGAACCCAGAGGCTCCCCTTCTTTCACTTTGCGTGAGCCAATAAAACGCTTGCCTGCCCTCTCTCTACCATGGGTTAAGGCTATAAATATATGACTTTACATGCTGTGAAATCGGCGATCTGCCTCCGCAAGTGGTGTCGCTTTCTACATTACTCGCCACAGACGTCGTACTAGCGATGCACATGCTAAGTCTACAGTCCGGCTGTGAGCACAACCTCCACAGTTATAGCGCCGCAGTGCATCTGATGCCCACATCCGAAGTTCTCGTTGTGCGCTGCTCTTGTCCGGGCAGTCGAGGAGTCATAGCCCCATTTTGGCCTCGATTGAAGAGCACTGCGGTGTTTATGAGGGCACACTGTTTACAGGAGTGCGTATAGTGTACACTGCATATATGACCGCGTAGGTAGTTCAGGCGTTCCGAGTTGTTCTGATGGATATTCAAGAACAATGTCAAGAGGAGGAGTATGTGCTTGACTAAATAATTACCCTGTTGTGGTAGCTTGAGTAAGAAGGGAGTGAAGGTGATGGGTGTGTAATCAGATGGGTGCTGTGGTTTTTGTCTTATCTCAGCAGGATGCATAATATAAGGCACAGTTATCTCGACATTCTTGGAGTAATAAGCAGGGGAACGAGAAGGATCAAAATTGTAAAGTTATGGTTTAACGTCCCGTTGCGATGCATGAAATAGAAGATACCGTGATGGACGGCTCTGGAGTAACTTAACCCATCTGAGGTTCTTAAACATGCCCTGACATCGCACAACACCGGAGTGTTTTGCAGTGACTGCTGCTAAGCGCCCTTTCCAGGGCTTCACGCCACTGTGGTACTAGTCGGCGTAGCCGCTGTGTCCGTTGCCATGGGAACCACTTGGAGGCTGTGTACCGTGAAAGAACGCGAATATGGCGAGAGCGGAAACATCCGCAACCAGAATACGGTTACAGTAGAACAGTAGGAAGAGGAAAGTATGGCGCGAGCTTTGAAATACTAAACTGAGAAGGGGTGCCATGGGTGCTGCCCGGAGAGTGGTTATCGTAGAAGAATGGCAGAATGGTGAAAGCCGACGAACGTTTAATCGTAGGTAGTTACTGTGGAAAAAGGAGGACATGGCGAGAGCGCAGGAAAGCGCAACTTTCGGGCAGTTGCCATGGGAACCAACCCCATGGTAGTTACCTTGTAAAAGGAGAGTTACCGAGGACGAAGGAAGGTATGCCAAATGCTAGGAATGAGCAACCTGTTATTGGCTGCCCCGGGAACCATCCGAAGAGTGGTTACCATTGAAGGAGGCAGAGCGATGTGAGGAAGGCGAAATGCAGCACGGTCCGTCGGCGGCGGGAACCTGGGACAGAGTTATAATAGCAGCGGTAATCGAAGATTGGAGTATATAGGCAAAGCTGCGCAGAGCGCTCTATACATATACATATATGCATGGCGATCACATATTCTTTATCTGATGCATCATTCACTAAAAATGCGTCAAAAGCTGCCGCTGAAGCTCTTGTTACAGAGTGGTAGCCGACCCAGAAGACATCTAAATTTCGCCTGCATGGAAATACGGCTGTCGCGACTGGCATCGAACGTGCGACGTTGGGATAGGAATCCGCACGCCAGGCACTCAGCAACTGCGGTGTCCCGAAGGAGATGAAATAATTTTATTTAGGCATAGGTAAATGATTCAGATAATGATGACCAAAGTTAGGTGCACAAGAGACAGTTGGCCTTACTGGAGGTTCATCACATGTGAGTCCGTGTGGGGCAGATTTTTCGGTGCTGATAATTCCAAATTAATATGCGACGATAGAATGGATTAGAGAGTACTCCACGATTGTGTAAAGACAGAGAGTTGGGGCAAAAGGTACCCGATATTGAACGAGGAGGTAGGGACTCGCAGAGGGAATCAGATATGAACCCTGTAAGAGGTGAAAAAGATTAAACAGGTGACGACACAGGTGGCGCCGATAGAACTTGTGCGGTTTCATGGAAGCTTATGCACGAAGAGTAGGGGATAGGCGGAGTGGCTTTCGTACGACTGTCGAATCTTTCTTCCATGACAATTAAATTCACGAGAATGAGACCATGAGTAGTATATAGAGGCTATGATTCAAACAGTATTTGTAACAAGCATTACCGGAGAACACCGCAATTTTTCTTTATTTTGGGAGTACTGAACTAA
>JARKHS020021067.1:0-15826 GCA_030143305.2 Amblyomma americanum
GAGGAAACAAACAACACCCCGACACTCAGGGGTTACACATGTCAGGAGGGCAGTCGCACCGCCACGCTAATCAGCAAGAGGGTGGTGGCAATAGAACACAAACAGATAGAAGACACAAATAGATCATGTAATAACCGAGATAATTCCCAAGAAGAAAACGAAAGCCACAAGCACCTTCGTAGTTAACCTGTATAGCCCGCCAAGGCAAACAAATGGCGATTTCATTAGGCTCTTTGCGGAAGCGAAGAAGATCGCAGGCCATAACAACCTGGTCATAGCAGGCGACTTCAACGCCAAAATTCCAAGATGGGGATACCCTAGATATGAAAAGAAGAGACGCGGCATATGCACGGCGGCAGAGAACACGGGATGCGAGCTTCTGACTGACGAAAGTCAGCCAACCAGGCAAGGCAACAGCGTGAGTCCAGATACGAGCCCGGATCTAACCTTCGTGAGAGGTAACAGTCAAGTGGAGTGGGAAAATCTACACGAAAATCTAGGAAGCGACCACTTCATAATCAGGACAAGCATGGTAAGCAGAAAGTTGGGCGAGTTGGTTGAAATGCATACTGAAGAAGTTGGCGCGGAAAAACGAGGACAAGCGAGACAAACAAAGACGAGCGCTACTCACAACTGAAGGTTTATTCCAGACAATGCTCGAATAAATAGTGAAACCAACAAGAACAAAAACAAACAAACGTCATGAACACCACAAGTTACTCCGTGAATCTCAATGATTTGGTTAGGAACAGATACTCCCTATCAGAGAAGCGGACGGAAGTCTGACTAATGTCTGACAGTTGTGAGTAGCGCTCGTCTTTGTTTGTCTCGCTTGTCCTCGTTTTTCCGCGCCAACTTCTTCAGTATACAAGCATGGTAGCCAAGGGCGTCAAAAGGAAAATCGGCACGGCACGAATCACGGACTGGGATGCCTTTAGGGCGCACTGCGCACAGCTAGAGGGCGACATCAGATCCGCCGAGGAGTGGAGCCAAAAACTCAGGCGCATACAAGAGGCACACACGAAGGAAGTGGATAGGACGGAGAAGGCACCGGAAGTGGATAAAAGACTCCTCGGGCTGTGGGAGGCAAGACGCGGGCTCACCAAGCGCTGGAAAAGGCAGAAGCTAAATAGGAAGCTCAAGAGAAAGATCGCTGAGGTAACTGACCGGGCAGAACAGTACGCAGCACAACTTGCAAGACAGGGCTGGCAACAGTTTAGCAACTCGCTGAACGGCACGCTCAGTACAGCCAGGACGTGGCAGATACTCAGGGCTCTCATGGATCCCACCCAAAGCAAAGCGGAAACCAACAAATCAATACAAAGGCTAGTGCATCAGTACAGCGGCACTGAAGAACAGCTACTAGAAGAGATCCGGAACAAATGCTTTGGGAAGGAACAGGTAGAAAGCTATAAGGAGGAATACAGAGGCGAAGAGAATGCGAACATGGATAGGCCCATCACCAGGGAGGAAGTGATTGAGGCGATGAGGTCCGCCACCAAGAACACGGCAGCGGGGGCAGATAAGATCAGCAACCCCCTAATCAGAAAACTCAGCGACAAAGCCATAGACCAACTAGTCGAGTACCTCAACAAGCTTTGGCAGGAGGGCGTAGTACCAGCAGAGTGGAAGCACGCAGTGGTGGTCATGATACCGAAACCAGGCAAAAAGCTGTCGATCGAGACCCTAAGGCCGATCTCCCTTACATCGTGTCTAGGCAAGCTTTACGAAAGGATAATCACCAAAAGAATCCAAACACACCTAGAGAGAGAAAGGCTATACCCAGACAGCATGTTCGGCTTCAGAGCTAATCTATCCACTCAGGACATACTGCTACAACTCAGAGAGGAGGTCCTTACCACAATGTCTAGGGTTGGAGAAAACGTGGTCATGGCCCTAGACATCAAAGGAGCCTTTGACAACGTCAGCCACGCGGCCATTATGGAAGGCATCAACAATACCAATTGCGGAAGAAGGGTTCCTAACTACATCAGGGCCTTCTTAAGCGACAGAACTGCAACGGTCTGTCTGGGAGAGCTAAGAAGCGATCCTTTCTCCACACCATGCAAAGGCACACCCCAAGGATCAGTTATCTCACCAATCCTATTCAACGTGGCGATGATCGGGCTAGCAAGGCAACTGGAAAGAATACCGGGAATTCAACACACGATGTACGTGGACGACGTCACGGTATGGGTCACCCAAGGCTCGCTCGGGAAGAAACAGGACAGGCTACAGGAAGCGGCCTCCTGTGTGGAGAACTACACCAGGGAAAGAGGTCTCAAATGCTCGACCGAGAAGTCAGAGCGTCTGAGGGTCGGAAGGCTTTCCACCAAGGCA
This sequence comes from Amblyomma americanum, assembly GCA_030143305.2. Lineage (NCBI taxonomy): Eukaryota > Metazoa > Arthropoda > Arachnida > Ixodida > Ixodidae > Amblyomma > Amblyomma americanum. Next base: position 2,341 of record JARKHS020021067.1, read on the forward strand.
GACCTAGAAGTCCGTCTAGAGGGGCAGAAAATCCCAGAAAAGGGCATGATAAGGGTGCTGGGTATGTGGCTGCAAAGGATTGGGAAGTGCAGCCACACCATTAGCCTAATAAGTAAAGCAGCAAAGCAGGTAGGACGAATGATCAGCAGGGTCTCACACAGGAGATATGGCATGAAAGAAGAGGACACACTCAGACTCGTTAACAGCCTGATAGTCAGCCGTGACACATACTCCTTGCCCTACCAAGTGACAACGAAGACAGACAGGGAGCAGATAGATGTAATCCTGAGTAAGGCATACAAGACCGCTCTCCATCTACCCAGGAATACATCAAACGAAAAATTGCTCCAACTAGGAATCAGCAACACCTTTTACTAACTGGGAGAAGCCCTGCTCAGAGCGCAAACTATGAGACTCCGAGGCACGCCAACAGGCCGGGCGCTACTGAAAAGAATAAGGGTGCATACACAAGGTCACATGGACAGGTACTAGGACGTCCCACACGGAATCAGGGGAATACTTAGGGTAGCCCCCTGCCTAGGAATATGGATCCGAACCTGCACGAGGGCAGACGGAAAGCGAGAGCCGAGTATGTGGAACGGGGACTGGCCCAACTGGAGAGCACAGTCTATACGGATGCGTCACTGTACCTAACCGGGAGGAAACGCACGGCCGCAGCGGTGGTGCCCAATCACTAGGGAGACCTGGTTGCATGCGCAGCAGCCGGGGTTGCGGACGCAACAGAGGCTGAAGAGATCGCCATAGCCTTGGCGGTAGCTAATGGGTCCAGGGAAAACAAATCCCTAAATATACTTACTGACTCGAAGGAGGCATGCAGAAACTACATTAGAGGGAGAATAGGTAGCGTGGCCCTAAACATACTCAGAAAGGTAAAATGCTTGGATAGAAACACATACACAACCTGATATGGATACCCGGGCACGCAGGCATTAAGGGGAATGAGAAGGCGGACGGCCTCGCTCGCGAGTTGAGTTTCCGAGCGGGGCAACCGGACGACTTCTACACCCAGGCCTGCGACGGAGGGTACGCAGAGCACCTGGGCCTATACAGGGGCATGATATATAGGTACCCACCGCCACACAGGGCGCTAACAAAGGAGGAGGCGACCGGGTGGCGCAGTCTGCAGACGGGTGTTTTTCCCAACCTACATCTACTGAACAAGATGTTTCCAACACAGTACAGAGCCACATGCCCTTGGTGCGGGGCGGTGCCGACACTCTACCACATCACGTGGGAGTGTGAGCGAAACAGAACATTCCACCAACACGAACACCCGAGTGCGGAGCAATGGGAGAGCCGGCTCGTCAGCAGCGAGCTCACAGTCCAAAGGACCCTGGTGCAGCACGCTTGCGAGGCAGCGCGGCTCAGCGGAGCCCTGGAATAAGGGCCCAACCTTGCGAGGACAGGACCCGGGACCGCCTGAGACGGGGACGACGCGGGTCCTGCAGCCGCGAATTCCTTAAAAGATCCAATAAAGTTTGCTTACCTTACCTTACTGGTATGACCACAGCAGTCTTCCAGTCTTCAATAGTACACCATGATGACACAATTGTGAGAATTGCATTTCATGATGAGAGAACTATACTCTTCAGCATTCCCTATGAATCTGCCATTTATACCATCAATTCCACTGGAAGACATTAGTTTGAAATCGATAATCGGTATGATGTCTTGCATGTTGAACATGGTCGGGTCCATCTTGAAATGATCGCACAGTTGGAGATCGGGACTTTGGATAACATTGGATGAAGAAAGACACAACTCAGCGAAAGTATCGTTTAGTGCAGTAGTACAGAGGTGGTCGGGAGCAGGTTCGCCGGTGGGTGCAACAACGACACTTTATCGGTGTTTCCAGGTTTTATTATGTTCCAGAAGTGTTTTGGATTCGTCTTCAGAATGTTCCTCCAGCTCCACCACAGTCGGCACCTATGCTGACACCCTTCGACCTGTTTATATAAAAAGCTCCTTGCCCCCCCCCCCCCCCCCACACACACACACATACACCGCCTTGAGCCTCCTGTTCTCTTTTCGTCGCACTTTTTGATATGCGATGTCTGCAGGGCGGTCCTTTTCTTCACTGCCTTCTCAGTATCGGCGGTTCGAACAGCAGCACTTGCTCGCACGATAATTTTAGGCGAAACGATAACTGTCGCCCATAGCTGGATTCTTTTCGCTTGTACTGCTTTTCTTGTATAGTTTTTCGCGGGCGAAAAGGTGACAATACTCCGAAACATTACATTTTAAACCCCATTCCCTAGTACAGAAAAATTAAGTCCGAACTGTATGTCCAATCAATCAAAAAAGGTGCAGACAAATTGGTTTGCCACCGAAAATCGCCGACACATTTCGTCACCATGCATTGGCACGAAACGATCATTTCTAGAGCAGATGAATTCGTTAAGTTTTATGATCACTTCGGCCATCTTCTTGTAGTCAAGGCACCAGCGTGTCTGATACTGTGAATACAAAAAAAAAATTAGCGGCGGTTCAATTACTGCTAAGCGTGGTTAGAGAGCGAAAGCTGTGGTGTATCGGACAACTAGACGCGGCTTGGCGTCTGTAACGATGTGTGCGTTCCGCGCACTGGATAGGCAGCGCGCTCACCCTGGCAGGTAGAAGTTAATGGTTGATCGCGAGAGGTTGGTCACCCAATTATAAAGCGCGAATGAGGTGTCCACTGTTCCAGGGGGGGGGGGGGGGGGGAGTTATGCGCCTTTCCATTGCTTTCGACGAAAATTAATTGAAAATTGGTCTTGAGGAAAGGAAATGGCACAGTAACTGTCTGGCATATATCGGTGGACACCCGAACCGCACCGTAAGGAAGGAATAAACTTTGTTGGGCTTAAAGGGACACTGAGGAGAACCCTATCAATTTTTTTTTGTTAGCAATATCTGATAGTTCGGCATTTCATGGCTTTGTTGCCGCTTGTCCGGGAGCGAAAGATGCATTTATTTCAAAGAAATTTGGATTCGAAGTTGAAAAATTTTTTTCCCGCAGCTCCGATTCAAACTCGAGAACTCTTATGACGACACGGAGAACTCTTATGACGACACAGAACGGAGTGACGTGAAACGTGACGTAAACGGAGACTCCGTGATTTCTGGCGGCTAGCGGTGTGGTCTAGCAGCTGCCGAAATGAAAGCTACCGCCGCTGCGCGTTGAAGGCATCTATCGGGGGTCGCTACCGTCGCTTCGTTTACGTTTGCACCGGCGTCTTGCCAGCGTTACGATGGATCCCGTTCCCGAACCCGACGACGTAGTTCTCGCAAAAACTCTGGCCTGCATTTCAGCGACCTCAGCCCCACAGAGCGTGCGATGCTTTTGAGGGAGCACGGTTAGGTTAGGCGCCCCTTCCTCAGAGAGCAGCCGTTGCAAACTAAATATCATAACCCCAGTGCGGGGAGTCGCAAGGGGCCAGGACAAGGTCGGCGATTGCGCCCAGCGGAGGCTGGCCGGTGCTTTGGGGCCAACGGATTGTGATTCCTTGAACGGCGCGGTTGCGCGTCGCAGCTGGCGGCATCGAGGTCTCCCACGGTTGCAAGGGGCAAGTTATTTATGTATTTTTTGCCACAAAAAAACAAAACAAAGGGGTGCTCAAGGGCGGTCACGTTTAAAGTCGGCGGCTTGACACTAAAGCCGGCGCACGACGCTTCAACGGCTTCCGCTAGATCCAGCGGGTCCTCTGGATCGGGCTCTCTCGCCCACTTGCATGTACCTTCAGAAATGTACTGTGAATGGATTAAATTAGCCGAGCTCGAAAAGAACAGCTACGCCCAACTGCCGCAGCTATTGAATACAACGCGCACCTCGCCACGGAGCCAAAGCAGTCTGGCCGGTCCGGCGGCGGCTGGCGCACACGGCGCGAAATAGACATATGCTCCAAGTCTCCCCGCCGGTGCGGTCAGGGTGCGCCAAGGCCGCCGAAAGCGTGGGCGGTCTAGGTCTCGCTTTAACCGACGCGACTTCGCCGTGCAGCGCGCGCGCGCGCCTCGCTGCAGCATAAACGCGCCTTAAAGAGCCTGCGCTTAACCGCTAACCAACGTATTCGGCGGCGGCATCCATGGGAGCCACTGATGCCCCCCGCCCACTCACTGAATAAAAGCAAAGAGGTCCTGTGCCAAGGTTCGGAATCGAGCCAGGGCCTTCGGCGTTTGAGGCGGAGACGCAGCCACTCCGCCACGACGGCTCAAGGTGCAGCCGTCAATAAAGGCGCGTCTAGTGAATGCACTCTTTCGATGCAGAAATCTCCGCGCTTTCGCTAGGTATATCCTGGCCTAAAAGAGCTAGGCCATCAGGAATTTTCCTGAACTTCCTTGTACCTTGTCTCCCGTCCCTAATAAACGATTTCCGTTAAGTAGTTTGAAGTTGACTGGCACAGCCGGGAATGTTTCGCCGGGCGAGCGTGCGAATACACAAGTGCTGCCTTGTACGATCACCGACCATCGTGCCATCATAGTTTTTCATCGACCGTGGCGATCATCTGACCAGCCTTAACAGGCTCCTTCAAAGGTTAACGAGCACTTGAAGCGGCACTTGGAGTTCCTCAGCTGTTCGGCGCTTGTAAATCGAGGCGCGTCAAAAACAAAACAACCGGGCATGCAAAGCTCATAGACGCGAAGCGCCATAATAAATCGAAACTCTCCTGTCCGCCTGTGGCGCCGCCAAGCATCGGTTTTCTTTGCTTCCAACATTCAGGTTGTCCTTTGCCTGCCTTCCTTGTGTGATAAAAGTGCACTGTTGGTTTTAAAACAAAACTTACTTCAATATTGATCTGCGCAACCTACCTTTGTCAGCCTCAGAGATTCGTGAAACCATGTAGGATGGAAAATTCCTCCAAGGTGGCGTCTCTTGTCCTATGGCGTCACCACGCTTGTACTTGCGAGATTGGCCTGTGGTGGCGATACCTGTATTTTGGTTCTTGCTTTTTTCTACCTTACGAGAGCTTTGTTTTCAGTAAGAGCGGCGTTTTTGTGATCAGGGGCTGGTATTCTATCGATACAAGCCAACTTCGATTTCTCCTCAGTGTCCCTTTAAGGTCGTTCAAGGTAATTCTCCGGCCTGAGCCACCACTGCTTTACTCAGCGTAGTGAAGCTTCTCGCTTCAATAAAAACCAACTGCTCGGTGATTTGCGACGTGGAACTTTTTCAAGTACGTGATAGAAAGAGGAGCCGCTGGCGTTACCGCGAAAGCGCGCTTGGTTTTCATATCGTTTCCGGGCTGAGCGAAGCTTGTGAAGTTCAAGAGACAGGCCAAGTGGGTCGGGTTCTCCTCGAAGGTCTGGTCCAATGAAAAATTTGCGGCCAGAGCAGAGCTCTGCAATGCACACACGCGGGCACAGGAAACACCTAAGCGTCCATTACTAGAGTTCCCACGTTACGCTGGTTGCAGCAGCAAGCGTCGGAACGCTGCGTTTATGAGCTCGAGCCGTGTAAGAGGCGAATCAAAGGACCTGACAACTCGTAACGGCTCATTGCTCCCTCGAAGGGCCTGCGCGCATGCCAACGGTGAACTTGTGAGGCGAACAGCAACTAAAGAGTGCCTTTCCTGCGTCAGTGGAATCCTCTGCTTCGGTCATTCAAATACGCCGGCATGATCTCTCATGCTGTCTCGAGCACACTCGGCAGTGAATATTTGCTTGCCTCAGCGGTCAGCAACATCAGAGTAGCCAAGCGGATACCATCGCGAAACATACGCGGCAAACTTCACTGTTATGTCCACTCCCCACTCATCCACTCGGCACTCACGTCCACACCACGTCCACCGGTAACCACTCACAACAACTCACATCCACTCCAACCCACTCATCACTCATGTCCACTCACCACTCGCATCCACTCACACTCATGACCACTCACACTGACATCCACTCACTCGCACTCACACTCATCTCCGCTCGCACTCACAACCACTCACTCACACTAATGACAACCCACACTCACATCCGTGAGTGTGAGTGCAAGTGAGTCGATATATGAGTGCACTCATCAGTGAGTGTGCCCACCTATGGTAAAAGCACGCCAAATACGTTCTCTTCCGTGCGGTCCGTGCCGGTGATAGCCTGTGACGGGTGAGGCTAGCCGACGTCACATCCTTTTTTTGTGAAAATCTTAAGGATGCCCCAATCACATACAAGAAAATTACGGATAATTACTAATTAGGAAGAAGAGTACACCCTCCTCCGGACGTATTCCTTAGTCACAAAAAGGCTTACATCTGGAGGAGGATCCAGGCATGGGTATACATATCGCCAGCCAAAAATGCTAAAAACCCAGGTGACGCAAAATGCATCTACTGTAGGGAAAAGGGTACGCTAAACCACATTACTTGGGAATGCCTTAGCTTACCAGGGGCTAAGGAAGAAATAGTGTTGAAGCCTGGGAGGCGTTGCTGCGGAGCGAGAACCCCAAACGCGCAGCGCAAAGCAACCCGCATGGCGGCTGAGGCCGTGAAGCATCAGCTACACCGTCCTCAGCCGACGGCCTCTCATCCTGATCGGGCTTAGGCTTCGGCCGAGCCTGAGAGGGGGTAGAGAGACCACCATCTGCCGGAAATAAAGTTCTTCTGGACTGGACTGGACTGAGAGCTTTGACTGGTGGCGGATTTCTGTTTCGAAAGAGTGCTGTTTCGGTCACTCTCAGTGCCGCAGGTATCGTTTCGACCAAAAGGCTCCACGGCAGAGTACTTTTTTCACTTTACGTTTTATTTATTTTTATTTATTTACAACATACTGCTAGCCTCATCATGGAGGCTTTTGCAGGACAGGGATAAATTGTATACACACATGAAAAACAAGTACAATCAGTTTACTGCAAGAATGGAAAAATAATTTATAATAATAATGAAAAAATAACATCTTGGTAGCAAAATAACTTTCAAAGCGAAAAAGGCAATGCAATATTACAATGCGATAAATAACGCACACAGAAAACAAAATAAAAACAAACAATTCCAACACAGTGCACTTATTCCCATTCTAGATTTTACAATCCTCCCAAAAAGGCACCTAAATAATTACAGGTGACCACATCATTCGGCAACGCGTATTCTAATCTCGGATGGCTTGCGGAAAGAACGAATTTTTGAATGTGCCATTATGAAATCTATAATGTGCTTGGTACGCTTTGTTCTTGAGTTTACCGAGTTAGAAAATGACAAGTACTTATTTTTGTTTATCTTGAATGCATCATTTAAAAGTTGAAAAACATTAGCCGCAAGAATTTGGCCCTATTTTGTATTGTTGGGAGACCAGCTTTGCGTAAAAGTGCTGTTGGAGAATCGCTCTTGTTATAAATGAATCGAATGGCCTTTCGCTGCACGCTTTCTAATTGAGCAATGCAGTGGTTAGTCGACGGAAACCAACAGGCTATGCTAATAATTTGGCGTCAGGTGCAGCAGACGTTAAGGAACGCTTTATTGAACAGAGCGCAGTGAGTGCCTTAGATGTTATATAGGAAACATGTCTATTCCATGTCGTGGGAGAGCATATAGTTTTTTGCAGCATATATTTTTTATACACAAAATGGTTCTAAACAAATTTCGCAATATTAGTACGAATAGTTTAGTGAAAAAAAGTGGGACGTATTTGTTCCATTGGCACTAAATGGGGATAAAGCGGACGCGCGCACAAGCAAATCATGGTACTGTCTTCAATTTCTCAGGTTCGTGTTTCTTCGTATTCTCTACTACTGTAAACGTCATCGTCACCTTGCCGTCGCTGCTGCTGCTGCTTCTGCCTAGTGTTTTGTGGTGTGATTTTTGTCGCCGTTGGAATCGAGTTGTCAGGTGCTTTCACCGATCTACTCAGCTCGAAAATGGACAGTGAAACAGGCGCCCTAGAAGATTTTAGGACTCTCGACGGTAAGCCTCCAGGGAGAATTAAAGAAGTAGTCAAGGTCCTTAACAAACTTCTAATTAAACCTGATACATTTGCATTCGACATGAAAAGTAGCGTAGAAAAGATGGGCGGCTCCAACGCTGAAATTCCCGCTGAGCTCTGTGGCATTAAAATCAGTTGATCTCATGAATGATGAAGGACTTGAAAACCTAATTCATTTCAAAACGGCTGTAGAAGGCTTTCGCCGTGAGCTTGCAGAGGTCAAGAAACAAAATGAACAGAATCAAAAAACAAACGGGCTCCTGAGAAAGGAACTGCTAGAGACAAAAAAAGATAGTAGAGTTAAAGCAGTTCACCAGGAACATAAATCTGAGATCAAGAGACTTATTCCAATTGCTCTGATTGAAGACCTTAATTAAATCAGTTCAGAAGATGGCTTCTTGCCTGGCTGCTGAACTTGCCGAATCTGACATTGATTAAGTGCATCAAGTGCGCTCTAAAGGTAAGGACAAGCCAAATGTGGTGGCCAAGTTTGCCACAAGGTCTATGCAAGATAAAGTGTTCAATGCTGCTAAAAAGACCGAACTGAACACAAGACTTCTTGGTTTTGAAAAATAGGAACTTTGTTTGTTCATGAACATCTGTGCATTGAGAACAAAACACTATTAAAGGGACACTGAGGACAACGCTATGAAATTTTTTTTGGTTAGTAACATCCGATAGTTAAGTAAGTTCGCGGCTTTGTTGCCGTTTGCCCGGCAGCGAAATGTGCATTTATTGCTAAGAGATTTGGATTCGAAGTTGTAAAGCTTTTTCGCGCCGTTACGATTCAAACTCGGGACTCTCTGGTGAAGAAATAGGGCGAGAGTGAGGTAAATGAATGGAAACGAGGACTTCGTGCGTGCTGGCGGCGAGCGCTGCCGGCCTATAGCAGCAGCCGAAATGAAAACTACTGCCAGCCGGACGTTGAAGGCCTCTATGAGCCGTCGTCGCTTCGTTAACGTTTGCGCCAATGTTACGATGGATCCTGCTCCCGATTCCGAGAACGAAGTTCGCGCAAAGAACTACGGCCCGCTTTCAGCGACTTCAACCCCACACAGCGTGCAATGCTTTGAGGGCTGAGGCGGCGGGTCTGGCAAGGAAATCATAGCGCCGATGAGTTGGCAGCGTCGCTGTCACCGCCGAGCTACCGTCACGACTTATGTGTAGCCACTGGTAGGTGCGGGCATATTTTAAATTCTGTAATAATAGTCCTCGTAGGGCTGGTTATGCAGCCAAGCCTCTTAATTGGTACGTTGCCGAAGTGAACACGCCGAGCGGTGCACTTGCCGTAGCGTGGAGTCGCAGCTCTTTTTCCCTGCCGCAGTTGGGTTCCTTTGCACGAACTTCGTCTGAGGAGCACTTAGGCACGGGGGTCCTCTGCTGCTCCGCCTTTGCAATCGAGGCGCTTAACGAAACCACGTGGGCACGCTGAACGCATAGCCGCGAAGTACCCCAAAACATACCAGCTCCGTTCGATTCGCCTGCACTCCCTGCACCAGTTCTGTAAAGTTCCACAGCGGTGCCGTGGGGGTGCCGCGAGCGTGCAGCGCCACTTCCAGCAGTTCAAGTGCCGCCTACTTCCAAAACGAATGGTCGAGTGCAGGCCTGGTCGTCTGCTAGCCTTGGCGTCGCCACCAAATTCCAGCCAGCAGCGTGGCGCCCAAATCAACGGTCGCCAACATCCCGAACCGCGTGAAGAATTTTCAAACAGCACTTCGCAGCGAAGTGTTGCCATGAATCAGCCTCGATGCAACCTCGCGGCAGCTAAGCGAAACGCACGTGTGTTCTTTTACTCAACACGACTGAGGTGTGCGCGCGCCGACTTGCATGCTAAGCGATTGTTGCGACAACGTGCATCACGCGCTGCATGCACGTGTTGTCTTTTTAGTTAACATAACCGGCTTCGAGTACTAATATAACTTTATTAGTAGAAAGGAAAGACACCGGTTACGGGTCCATCGAGAGCACGATTGTCGAGAGATGGAAGGTGCCGGCGAGAGCCGCCGTCCCCACCTCCGTCGCCGCCTTCTCGGGTGGCCGCTCACGTTCCATGAGAGTCGGCGGGCCCGTGTGAGGCACCGTTATCATCGACGAGTGGAATAATTCGTGCATACCCGCCGTTTATTGCAAATCGTAAGCCATCGTCGCGCAAGCCGTCGTCTGCTTCTATGGCGGATGCAGCTGCACCGTTTCGGCACCGACCATTGAGGAGGTGCATAGTTTTCCTGCACTTTCCTGAACAAGACCTGCACAACGTCTCCACTTTTTTGAAACGAATGGCGTCGTGCAGACGGCGCCATCTTGCACCGCTGAAACGAATGGTGAAGTGCAGCACCGCGAGAACCAGTTCACGTAGTGCAGGCGAATCGAACGGACCTACCGAAACTCAGCTTGCCGCCTGTTGCGCCGCCAATTGCAGGCTGTTGATGATGATGACTGTTGAGTCGAGAAAAACAGGACCGTTGAGACGCCAACCGAATGGCTTTATTCCAGCCAGGTGAATCCCGGCACGAGCACGAGACGCGTGCCAGCCGCCGCGAGCCTCGCGCGAGCGCGCAACAACGCAGCGCAGCCAAGCCAAGCCAAGCAGACGGCCTAGCCACTGCATGTGGCTACTGCCTACATCATCTCCCCTGACAGAAAAGCAAACTCTTGGAAGGATTGACGCAACGTCCACACCTGGTGTGCCAGTGGGAGGCGTCAACGCAGGTTGTTTGTGAATCTTCTGGAGAAACTGAAGTCCCAGGGAGAGACTCCTCGTATACGACGTCTTGGCTGTCTCTCTCCTCTTCCGCAGGTTTGAGAAAAGGGACAAGAAGGGTTCGATTTCGTCGTATAGTATCGTTTCCAGTGTCAACTATATATGACCTAGGCTCGCTTGCGGGCGCCACCACGTTCCCTTTTCGCTTTAAGTCTGTAACCCAGACTTCATCTCCTTCCAGAAGGGTCGGAAGCTGCCGTACGCCATGTCTATCGTAATCCCTTCGCTGCTGTTCGCGGTATTGGGTTTCAAAATTCCGAAGCTTAGTGGCGTCTGGTGAACGGGGAAGAAGCCTTCCGGGAGTCAGAGGAATATATCCGCAACCGCCTCCCCATCAGTAGTTCAGAGGGGCTGTAGCCATTTTTCAATGGAGTTGACCTGTATGACATGAGTCTCAGGTACGGGTCTTGGGTCTTCTTCATTGAAGTTTTGATGATTTTCACCGCAGCCTCATCGAGTCCGTGGCTCTAGAGGGTATTGTGGGCTTCATGTGACGTGTTTGAACCCGTATACTTAAGCAAACTTAGCGAAGTCAGAGGACGAGAACTGCGGACCATTATCGGAGACCACCACCTCTGGGATGCCGTGCCGGGCGAAAATTTATTTGCAGTGATTGATCACTGTACTAGATGATAGCTTCTCTAGACGAGTGAGTTCCGGATATGTGGAATAATAATCAGTCACGATTAACCACCGGTGGCAGTTGAAGAACAGGTCCATTGCAACTCTCTCCCATGGTCTTGAAGGAAACTCGAAGGACGAGACGGTTCCGAGAAATCCACATTCGCTGTCGGGTCCAGATGCTTCAACGATGTCAACCCTGCGTGACACGGAGACAGACGCGATGTGGCCCTTCTTGTGGCAGCCTCTGCATACCTGCGTCCGCGCCGGGCGTAGTGAACGCGGATGTCGTTCTTTCCCACTCCAACGACACAATCTCGGAACGCTGTCAGGTGGACGCGGATATGGCCTTGATTCAAAGTGTTCTCAGCCGTCGCTGACGTGAGCAGCGTTCGTGGTGTGCCTGACTTGCTGTCTGCATGATGCAACTTTGATGACGGTCAGCGTTTCGGGGTGAAGCTCCGCATGCTGCTTACGAACGCTTTCGACCTGTCTGATACTGTAAAGCGCCTTCTGAAGAGTAAGATCAGCATCAAGTTGCAGTCTCGCTGACAATTTCTGGTCTTGAATGCCGACGACCAGTCTGTCTCGAACCAGTTCCTCTCGGAGGGTGCCGTACTCACAATGGTTGGAAAGCGTGTGAAGCGCAGTTACGAAGTCTTCCACGGATTCGCCGTCGTTTTCGACCCTCGTGTTGAAGCGTGCCCCTTCAAAAATGACGTTGCTCCGTGGTATGAGGTATATGGCAAATACCCCCCGCGTGGGTATGTGCCATATACCTGGGGTGAAGAAGAAGAAGAAGATCAGCTGACGCCATTAGAGCGGCGGAGACTTCCTCGATCATCCTTTCACCCCGGATCACTAGGTGGAGTATAAATAAAACGGCACTCATCACTCTTCCAGGACTGCAACTTGGTGAGTACGCGGCTGTATAAGGCGTCCCTCAGGCTTTATAGCAGCGAGTCTAATGAGGCCGCAGTGCCCAAGGCCATGACGCTCACTCCCGTGGTTCTTCTGCGACACGTATTTTCTCTAACCAGCGTCTCCTTTTTACTTTCTGCTCTAATGACCTCTACTTGAGCTCCTTTCAAAGTTGGAAGGCGTGATGAACATACGCCTTTAAATGGTTGGGCGGCGCCGGTTGGTACACATTTGTAGACCATAACTCTATAGTATGGGCAATGTTTCGCAAAGGCCGTGCGTAATCATAACTCCCGAGAAGGAAAAGTGCTTACCGAGTATCGCTACTTAGCAGCCTCAAAGTAAGGCGCGTTTCTGGGAGTCGTAGCCCACTCAACGATGACTAACATTGAGCGTAAGGTGGCCGTGAATTAGAAAAATGAAAATTGGTTTTTGGGGAAAGGAAATGGCGCAGTATCTGTCTCACATCTCGGCGGACACCTGAGCCGCGCCGTAAGGGAAGGGATAAAGCAGGGAGTGTAAGAAAAAAGAGGTGCCGTAGTGGAGGGCTCCGGAATAATTTCGACCACCTGTGGATGTTTACCGTGCACTGACATAGCACAGCACACGGGCGCCGCTGGCTCAGCTGGCTCAAGGAAAATGGGCTACAGCACTCAGTATGTCTTTGACGGGGGAAGCTCTCCGTGTGTTCGGTCAACTTTCCCTTGCAGATTCAATGGATTATGATAAGGCTAAACTAGCCCTGCTCCAACATTTTCGATTTACAGCAGAAGGTTATCGCGAAAGGTTTTGTGAAAGTAAGCCGCTTGATAAAGAAACAGGCAAGCAATATTGCGCAGCACGTTTGCTCAGTCTTTTTGATCGATGGGTCGAGATGTTGGGTGCGGCAACAACGTACAATGATTTTCGTGACTTGGTGGTGGCCGGACAGTTCATTAGGAACTGTCATAGTCTGGCGGTTTTCCTTCGAGAAAGAGAGTGCGAGACGCTGGACAAAGTGGCTGAGGCAGCAGACGACTTTCTAGAGGCCCAGCGGCAAAGAAACTTGTCTTCGTTCAAAGAATCGTTCGAGGTGGGCATCCAGAGAGAAAAAGATATTCCATCAAATAGACAGTCAGGAAGGTGCCTTATTTGTAACCGACTTGGACATAACGCCGCTGTCCATCGCTCTAAGCCAAAACAGCTTTATTGCGTTTATTGTCGAAAAACAGAGCATGATGTAAGTTACTGCTCAAGGAAGCATGAAAACCAGAAGCAATCGTCCTGTTGTGTTCAGCCAGAGAG